>CM032626.1:3925879-4160324 GCA_019097785.1 Fraxinus excelsior | reverse complement strand
AAGTAGGCCGAGCTAATGTTGCAAGTGCTGCAACACTTAGTAAGATTCCTAAGCCCTACTCATGAAGTAGGCAGAATCTCCTGTAAGCCCTACTCATGAAGTAGGCCGAGCTAATGTTGCAAGTGCTGCAACACTTGGCAAGATTCCTAAGCCCTACTCATGAAGTAGGTCGAGCTAATGTTACAAGTGCTGCAATACTTAGCTTAAAATGTACGAGAAATTCCTACAAAAATCCCTATACAAACCTCAAACGACTTCTACCGCAAATAGGCGAAAAGCGAAAAGTTCTATCAGCTAGTTCGTTTGAGAGTTGCGAATTCAAATTATGAAAAAGCAAAAGTAAAACATTAAACAAAGTGTTTTCATTCATAAAATAAGAGGGTACAAGAGTTGAAGAACTTAAAGAAATACATAAAGCTAAGGATTAGGGGGATTGGGAGCGAGCTCATCAAGAACAATCGGAGGGGCTTCGGTTTGTTGGGCCTCAACCGCTTTCAGCATCTGCTCCATCTCTTTTTCCGCTCCTCCTGAGCCTCCACCAAAAAGGCAGTATCCCAGTCCGGCCTTTTTTGATTAATGAACTTGACGATCTCACCCATAGCCAGGACGTATGCTTCCTGGGCGATGGCATCAAAAGCCGGAGAAGCCTTCCATTCCTCCACAGCTTTAGAAACCTTCAGATCAGTCTCCGCCTTTAAAGCCATGGCCTGAGCTACCGCCTCGTCAGCACGCCTTTTCTCTAGCTCAGCACGAGAATTTGCTTTCTCCCCCCAGAGATGCAGTGCCTTGTTCTCGTCAAGCAGTTTGTGCTCCTTGGCAAGGCAGGCGTCAAGCTCCTCCCCCATCTTGTTCAAACGGTCTTCATACCTCTGCTTCTCCCCAGCAAAAGCCGACCTCTCCGTTTCAACTGCGGTAAAAAGCTCGTCAGCTTTAGCTTTAAACTCCAGCACGGAATCAAGCTCGGCCTTGACCTAAAAAACACAAAGGCCATTAAGATGCATAGAGAGGTTACTGATCAAAGCATGAAAGGCTAAAAATGAGCTCTTTACCTTATCCACCACAGAAGACATGTGGAGAACGGCCCTGTGACAGTGGAGCTGAGCTGTGAGGACGTTCTCCCCGATAGGCATCTCAGTCAGAAATCGCTGCTCCTTATCATTCCAGCTCCGCGTCATTAGGACGGCAGATTCTCTGAGGGGCGAGGGGAAGGCAACAACTGACTCCTTTGCTGGGGAAGGAGCCCTGAGAAAATCTAGAAGAATCTCTGGTCGGCGCCCAACCAAATCTTCAACACCCGACCTCTGAAGGTCTGGACACTTCTCCTGGGGCTTGGAGGAAGAAGCACCAGCAGCCACTGGGACCGTCGCGGGGACTGGAGAGTCCGGCAGGGCGGTAGCAACGGGAAGGTCGGCAGAACGGCGCCTCTGCAGGGGGCAGCTCGTCTTCTGGATCCACCTCTGGACTCCCAGACCGACCTCTCTCGGTAATAGCGATTTCCTCCCTCTTCCTTTTTGCAGCTTCAGCCACCTTAGCCGCTTTAGCCGTGCGAAAGTTCAGCATTTCTAGTTCTTGACCTGAGATACAAAGGAAAAGAAGTAAAGAACAACTCAAAGACGGGCAAGAGTAACCAGAATTAGTAAACCCTTACGGGACGGAGCAGATGCTGAAGCCCTTTGCCTGCTGACTGCCGAGCTCGGAGGTACAGCTCGGAGTAAACCCGCTGAGAAGAGGTTGTCGTTTGTAATCACGAACTTGCAGGATCGCTCCTTGTGAGACAGAGCTCGGATAGCGTCAGCCCGCTTCTTGAGTGCCGAACTTAAGTGACAGGGTCGATAAACTGCAAAACACAGACAAAGCAAAGAGTTAGCCTCTTCATTCGACAACAGAACTGGAAGATGGCATTGAGCACTCTCACTTACAAAGGGGGTGATAAAGTGTAGGAACTACATCCTCCCTATCCACCTCATCAGGATGGAATTGCCACTCTCCCAGGACATAGAAAAACTCCTCCTTCCACCCCTTAATCGAAGAAGGAGTATCTAATACCAGCGAACCCCCCGTCCTAGGTCTGGCACTAGTATACCACCAGCCCGTATTTGTCCCATCCTCCTTAAAGGTAAAAAGGGAATTGAATGTGGCGACGTCTATCTCGGGGTGACCTAACTGTTTCCACAAGATTAGGGTAGCCACGAGGGTTCTCCACCCGTTAGGACATAACTGGGTAGGGGCTATTCCCCAGGAGGCAAGGAACGACCTTATGATCTTGGGAAACGGGAGTCTGAGGCCGGCACTGAGAATAGCGCCGTTCAGAGCCACGCATCCTATGGGAGGACTGTCAGCCCGGTCGGAGGAAGAGGGTATAACTAACTCTACCGTCGAGGGAATACTATACTTAGCCCTAACAGCAGCTAAGGACCCTCCAGATATAACCGACTTAAGGGAGCTAGCCCCCCAGGTGCCCCCCCTACTACTGCTTTCGTCTTGCTTCCTCTCCTCCCTCAATTTTCGCCTGTGCTCCATACTCCTAGGTGAGTTTGACAATGAGTTTGGGGGAGAAGGTTGGGGGAAAAACGAAGCTAGAGGAACGGGCGTGAAAATTTCCTGACAGTCGGAACTAGCGGTGGAAGGACTATACGGCTGAGTAGACGAAGAAGGTGCAAGATCTTCCTGTTGGTTCCCCCAGGAGTGCACTCGAGATTCGTCCGAGCTCATACAAGCAAGTTGAAGAGAAAATAATGCGTAAAAGAAAAAGGTGTTCCGAAATGGTAGGAGAGTACCTGGATAGTTATCTCGTTTGGGAGTATAGGGAAAATAAAGGAATGCCGAAAAGTTATGAATTTTGGAATAAGGAAGATCGAAATTCAAAAGGCTAAAGGAAGATGAAGGGGAACGTTTCGGAAATGCAAAAGGCGGGATATGAACCGGCAAGGATGGCAATAAATATGAACGGCTGTCAATCAATGCCTAAAAAGAGGTGAAGACGTCCAGCCACCCTTTGGGCGACACGTGCATCTGGCGGCTGTAGGAGTAATTATTACGCGAGTTGGTACTTGTGCCATGTCATTCCAGCAAGGTCAGACTCTCATTTAAAATTAGACCTGACCTGGGGGGTAACTGTTGACATCGACCTCCGAGGTCGTTGAGCTCGGACTGTCGTATCCCAATGAGGGTAAGGACTTGGGAGTTCAGCTATGCGAGGTCAGGTCGGCAGGAGCGTAGCTTTTCCAACAAGCCATTGTAGTCTTTCAAGACGCTACAGTGGCTAATAATTATGGATCACTGACAAGATCTCTGAGTACCAAACCAGAGACATACACGTGGAAAGGTCTTGTGTCAGCGCCTACTTATTCCTCCAATCAGAAGTCTTAGCTTGTTTTAATAGGCAATGCATTTACTACCAGGATCAGCAAGTCCCATCATCCTCAGTCAACAGTACAACATTGAGCTCGGGCCCCAATCCCGTTAGGACAACACACAAGTTAGCTCAGCTCGGCCTCTGAGTTGACAAGACAGGAGGATTAGACGTTATTGTCTTCCTACTATAAAAGGCCCAGGATACAAAGAGTGAAGGGGGGGCAGACAGAAAATCTAAAGGAATATACTAAGGAGAGAATCCCTAAAAATCCCCTTGAAGATCCCATATAGTTGTAAAAAGGAGCGATTATTTGATGAACGATCTTGTATTCTTCCTTATTGTAACTTTTAGACTACTGTCTACATTCTAAGTTGGCTTTAACCTTGTCAATACAATTTTGAACGTCAACAATATCCTCGTACAATTTTCTTAAATTCCATACATTTAAATTCTGTAGAAGTAAATAAGTTATATAATTCGGTTGGTGAATCAGGTATGGAAATATGGACCTTTCCATCAGAACAACAAAAACCTTTACTTTCTCTATAAATTTTTCTTGCACCACAATATGTACAACTATTACATGTCGGTAATACGTATGCATTCGTTGGTATATTTAGTACACTAAAACTAATTGGTAATATAGAATCGGAAGTATGGAGGACCATTTGGTCTGAAGTAGATGCCTCATGATATGTTACAGATTGTTGAATTTGTATATCATTCGAAATGTCATCACCATTTGATGTAAGATTACATATTCTTTTACGACGATCATTGCAGCTATGTTGAACTCTTTTTCGTCGGCATCTTTTTCTTTGATTTTCTTGTTCACGATAAGACATTGTTTCAAAACTACCATCCGAAGTATTCATATCGAACAGTTGAAACTTAACCTGATGAATATAGGAACTGAAAAAATTAATTACACAAGTTATCAAAATGTGTAGAGTAAAATAAAAATATTGAATAGCTGTATACTTTTCATTTTGTATTATTAAAAAAAAAGTTGTTAGGTAGATAAATTCTAAGTTTAGAAATTAATAGTTTTGTTTTGTTTCTATCAAATATTAATATTAATGAGGAACGAAATAGCATAAACAAAAATAATGGCGAAAATAAATAATAAATTGTATGTATAATTTATATTTGTCGGAAATAAATTGTACGTATAATTTCAATGTAAATATAAAAGTATTGAATGTTTTGAAATTCTTGGTAAATGAAATTCCAAAACATATATTATAATATATAATATTATACTGGGACGGGATACATATATTATTATAATATTATACTGTATACTGGGAGTTTTGGGATGTACCTCCGCACGCGGAGGTCTATATCTCCGCGCGCGGAGGTCCTTTACCTCCGTGCGCGGAGGTGCGAACCTCCGCGAGCGGAGGTTAACAGCTCCGCACGCGGAGGTAAAGGACCTCCGCGCGCGGAGGTACGTGCCTCCGCCAGCGGAGGTGCTGAACTCCGCGCGCGGAGGCGTTCAACTCCGTCCGCGGAGGTACTCAACACATTCGGATTACATGCAATTTGTCTGTCTAATTCAGCCAACTCGGTAAATTTTTTTTTTTTACGATTTCTATTCTATTTAAGTATTGAAGATGTAGAATAATACTGAATTGAAAGAAGTATTGAAACAAATAAACAGCATTGAATAACAAGCAAAAAAAATTTCTTCTTATTCCTATATTCCTAAACATAATCACTTAACATTTTATTTGAACGCGAAGATGTAGAATAATACTAAATTGAAAGAAGTATTGAAACAAATAAACAACATTTGAATAACAAGCATTAAAAATTTCTTCTTATTCCTGTATTCCTAGACATAATCACTTAACATTTTATTTAAACGCTGAATATATATTACACAAGTACTCGCCGCTGAACAGTATGAAAATGATGAATTATTTTCTTATTTAAACGCTGAATATATAAAACTAACATAAGTACTCACCGCTATGAAAATTTCGAATTCCAGTGGAAATCAGTTGTTTAGTTGCTTCAAGAACAGTTGTTTACTTCCTTCTTCACCAGACAGAAGAAAATGGAATAAATATGCGTCAAATTTCTTGGCAGGAAAAAGAGTACGATGAAATGGAATAGTTTTTTTCTTATTTGCAGATTGCAAAGTAATGAAATGAAATGCATTTGTCTCCTTTATATAAGGAAAATACAGTCACTGTTAAATACAGTCACTGTTATGACACGCCAAACAGCACCGCCTTCGAAAGAACAAACACATTAAAAATCGGCGACTGCCTTCGAACAAGAACAAACACAGTAAAAATCGGCTACCGACTGAAGAAAGCAGATACAGTGAATTTAGGCGTCTACATTTTCATTGGTAAAAACAAATTCATTTTCATGAAGCAGATACAGTGAATTTCGATCTACATTTTCATTGGTAACAACAAATTCATTTTCATTGGTATATTTATAATTTTTCGCGGCGCCGACCTTGTTTTCCCTCCAGAATCGCTATTTATATTTATAATTGATAGACATAATTGATATTTGGTAACAAACTGGGGACAGAAAGGGAAACGAAAATAGGACATAAATGAACAGTGAACTGCGGATTCACTCTTTTAATAGAGGAGAAGAAATACAAATGAGTCAAAAAAAAAAAAAACGCCTCTCTCCCATCATATACCTCCATCTTCCTCATACGTACCCACTTCCAACACCACTCAAGATAGCTATCTCCACACTCAATATAAAGATAGGAAAGAATTAAGTGAATCATGTGTGAGAGATGGATAACCAGCTTCATTTCAACAATTTATACAAGCATTATTCCTTATACTTGTAACGAAAAATCTCATCAATGATTAGCATTTACATCATTAATTAAGAAAAAAAAATTGATACTAGTAAACCATAACAGACCAAAAAAAAAACACTCAGTACGAATAAACGCAAGTAAGATACTAGCTTGAATTGCCATTGAAAGAGATCAAAAGTACATATCAGAAAAAAAAAAAAAAAAAAAAAATCCATGAAAACGTCCAAAATTATTGCAAAGAACAGAAGATGAATTCGCAACTGCCTTTGTAGGTTTTGTCTCATATTCACATTGATTACATGAAGAATTCCTATGAGCATCAAGAAGATGGAATGAAGTACCGTGATTTAGCGACAGATTTCGGTTGAAAGACCTGTCCAGTATTAAACATTAAGAATTCAAAATATTAAAACTGAAGCAAAAATTAGAATTCAAAATATTACCTGGATCTCAAGTTCCTCTCTCCAGAATTTCTGAAACTGGATTTGCATGTGAAAACAGGCTGCTTGCATTTCCATTGACCTGGAAAACTTGAGGACTACACTCTGGTTCTCCATCAAACTGGAATACAAATCTTGGATCAGGCTCTACTCTCACATTCAAATGCAATTTTGCTTCAGACCCATTAATCGGCGTTGGAAAATTTATTAGTTGCAGTATTGTAAAGTGCAAAAAAACTTATTGACTGATCGAGTCTCGTGACAGCACGATATCCTAAAACGAGATTGCCCGTCGATATCTGCTACGACCTCCGTGGACAATCACTTCCAGAATATAACGATCAAATAACCCAATTGTGCAGCAATTACAAATGGTTTTCAGATCTCTCAAGTGTACTCAAAAAATATGTAAAACAAAGAATAATAGTTTTTTGTATAGGAAGATATAATCTCGTTTTTTTATGTGTTTTTTTTTTCTAGTGCCCAGACGTTTGTTTATATAGACTGAAAATTAAAGAAATTGCCCACCCCATGATCCAGCATTAGTTTCAATTTTAATGGCTTGTGATAATGAGTTGTTAATACTAGACAGTTAAAAGAATAAAATTCTACTGGTTAGTTGACCCATTAAATAATTTCGAAAATGATTAAAAAGAAATTATTTATTTAGATTTAGCGACAGATTTCGATTGAAACACACGTCCAGTATTCAACATTAAGAATTCAAAATATTAAAATTGAAGCAAAAATTACAATTCAAAATATTACCTGGATCTCAAGTTCCTCTCTCCAGAATTTCTGAAACTGGATTTGCAAGTGAAAACGGGATGCTAACATTTCCATTGACCTGGAAAACTTGAGGACTACACTCTGGTTCTCCATCAAACTGGAATACAAATCTTGGATCAGGCTCTGCTCTCACATTCAAATGCAATTTTGTTACAGACCTATTAATCGGTGTTGGAAAATTTATTAGTTGCAATACTGTAAAGTGCAGAAAAACTTATCGACGGATCGAGTCTCCTGACAGCACGATGTCCTAAAGAGAAATTGCCCGTCGATATCTGCCGCGACCTCCGTCGACAATCACTTCCAGGATCCGACGATCAAATAACTCAATTGTGCATCAATCACAAATGATTTTCAGAACTCTCAAGTGTACTCCAAAAATATGTAAAACAAAGAATAATATTTTTCTGTATAGGAAGATATAATCTCGTTTTTTTATGTGTTTTTTTTTCTAGTGCCTAGATGTCTGTTTATATAGGCTAAAAATTGAAGAAACTGCCCACACCACGATCTAGCATTAGTTTCAATTTTAATGGCTTGTGATAATTAGTTGTTAATACTAGACGGTTATAACAATAAAATTCTACTGGCTAGTTGACCCATTAAATAATTTCGAAAATGATTAAAAAGAAATTATTTGTTTAGATTTAGCGATAGATTTCGGTTGAAAGACATGTCCAGTATTCAACATTAAAAATTCAAAATATTAAAACTAAAGCAAAAATTAGAATTCAAAATATTACCTGGATCTCAAGTTCCTTTCTCCAGAATTTCTGAAACTAGATTTGCAAGTGAAAACAGATTGCTTACATTTCCATTGACCTGGAAAACTTTAGGACTACACTCTGGTTCTCCATCAAACTGGAATTCAAATCTTGGATCAGGCTCCGCTCTCACATTCAAATGCAATTTTGTTATAGACCCATTAATCGGTGTTGGAAAATTTATTAGTTGCAGTACTGTAAAGTGCAGAAAAACTTATCGATCGATCGAGTCTCGTGACAGCACGATGTCCTAAAGCGAAATTGTCTTCGATATCTGCTGCGACCTCCGTCGACAATTACTTCCAGGATACAACGATCAAATAACCCAATTGTGCAGCAATCACAAACGATTTTCAGAACTCTCAAGTGTACTCCAGAAATATGTAAAACAAAGAATAATATTTTTTGTATAGGAAGATATAATCTAGTTTTTTGATGTGTTTTTTTCTAGTGCCTAGATGTTTGTTTATATAGGCTGAAAATTGAAGAAACTGCCAACACTATGATCTAGCATTAGTTTCAATTTTAATGGCTTGTGATAATGAGTTGTTAATACTAGACAGTTAAAAGAATAAAATTATACTGGCTAGTTGACCCATTAAATAATTTCGAAAAGGATTAAAAAGAAATTATTTATTTAGATTTAGCGACAGATTTCGATTGAAAGACCTGTCCAGTATTCAACATTAAGAATTCAAAATATTAAAACTGAATCAAAAATTAGAATTCAAAATATTACGTGGATCTCAAGTTCCTCTCTCCAGAATTTCTAAAACTGGATTTGCAAGTGAAAACAGGCTGCTTACATTTCCATTGACCTGGAAAACTTAAGGACTACACACTGGTTCTCCATCAAACTGGAATACAAATCTTGGATCAGGCTCTGCTCTCACATTCAAATGCAATTTTGCTATAGACCCATTAATCGGTGTTGAAAAATTTATTAGTTGCAATACTGTAAAGTGCAGAAAAACTTATCGACGGATCGAGTCTCGTGACAGCACGATGTCCTAAAGAGAAATTGTTTGTCGATATCTGTCGCGACCTCCGTCGACAATCACTTCCAGGATACGACGATCAAATAACCCAATTGTGCAGCAATCACAAATGGTTTTCAGAACTCTCAAATGTACTCCAAAAATATGTAAAACAAAGAATAATATTTTTCTGTATAGGAAGATATAATCTCGTTTTTTGATGTGTTTTTTTTCTAGTGTCCAGATGTTTGTTTATATAGGCTGAAAATTGAAGAAACTGCCCACACCATGATTTAGCATTAGTTTCAATTTTATTGGCTTGTGATAATGAGTTGTTAATACTAGACAGTTAAAAGAATAAAATTCTACTGGCTAGTTGACCCATTAAATAATTTCGAAAATGATTAAAAATAAATTATTTATTTAGATTTAGCGATAGATTTCGGTTGAAAGAAATGTCCAGTATTCAACATTAAAAATTCAAAATATTAAAACCGAAGCAAAAACTAGAATTCAAAATATTACCTAGATCTCAAGTTCCTTTCTCCAGAATTTCTGAAATTGGATTTGCAAGTGAAAACAGGCTGCTTACATTTCCATTGACCTGGAAAACTTAAGGACTACACTCTAGTTCTCCATCAAACTGGAATACAAATCTTGGATCAGGCTCTGCTCTCACATTCAAATGCAATTTTGCTTCAGACCCATTAATCGGTGTTGGAAAATTTATTAGTTGCAATACTGTAAAGTGTAGAAAAAATTAAATACATTCCCTTGAACTAACAGACTCATCACGTTTATACTTACACATTTAGTCACTTTTTTCCAGCCTGCATTAGTCCTGCAGACATTTAATAGATTAATAGATACAGATTACTTGCAATAAAGTGAACTCCATATCACCAAAAAAAAACACATATTTTTGCGATGATTACCAGCTTCTTTTTATATCGCATGATATTAAACTCTAAATGGTTAGGCAAATTATGACTTGGCTAAAAATTATCCGAGCAAGTCCCCAGCCCCAGGTCAACCTTAAGCTTAAGCTTCCCATATGACCATCACACACAAAGTTATGATACTAACTCAAGTTTTCCACTTATTTTAGTTTAGTCATGACCGATCAAATCCAAATAAATTAAAATATTAAACTCGTATTCAAAAAATAATTTTTACCGTCAGCTTCTGAAAAGGTGAAGCATCTGTCACTCGTTCTCCAGCACCGGCGATTGGGACAGCGGCGGGAGGTGCAAGTGGAGTCTCTTCGGATTCTTCTTGAAATTCAGACAACTCAACTAGAGGTAAAGGCTTGAACTGCGGCGACGCTTGAGGAGTCGAAGAGTGGAAGGAGCTATGGCGTTGGCCAACGTAAGAGAGGAAGTGTGGGGTGCCTCTGAGAATCTGAGTGAAGATCTGGAAGAAGAAGGCGAGCCAGTTCATTAGCGTTTTCCAGACCTGTATCGTCCGCGGCTGAGGGTAAACTTCAATCGCCACCGCCAGCTCTGCCATTGTTAATCGGTATGTTACAGAGGTCAATTGTACAAGTTTTTGGCTGACATCCGCCATGTAAAATAAGTGTGCGCTATTGGCTTGTCTTGTTCTGTGTATGTTTAGAGAGTTGTTGAATTGGGTTACAACGATGAAGTCTAGGTAGTAGAAGAAGGAAAACGCTAGAGGTAGGTGTCCATAATGGACACCCAACGCATCCCTTTGGAGGGAGGCGCCCCTTTTGTAAGGCCTAATGTACCAGTAGATACCTTAATGTCCATTATGGATACCTTGATGTACCTCTAATGTACCACAAGAACAATCCGCTTGGTAATTGGGTAGTTTGCGAATTTTTAATAGAATAATTGGTTTTATTTTATGCTTCGGCATGGCGGTCAAAGTTCAACGTCTTTACATGTTATTGTGGAATATCTCATTACTACTGTAAAAATAATATAAATTGATTTAACGAGTCTCGAACTAAATAAAATAAAATAAAACTTAGAATATAAATTTAAGTGATGAGAATTATACTCTCAAAACTCAACTTATATGATCCAAACTTTCCGTGATGATAAAATTCTGGGTTAATTACCCCAATAGTCACTAAATTTTGGCCAAAGTTTCCACTAGGCCACTGAACTCTAAAAACTACGTGGTTAGTCACTGAACTTTTGAAAAATCACCTCATTGGTCACTGAACTTTGCAAAACGTTTTTCAGTTAGTCACTGAACCCAATGACTATTTGGAAAACTTTTTGCAAAGTTCGGTGACCCCGTAGAATTTTTTTGCAAAGTTCGGTGACCAATGAAGTGATTTTTCAAAAGTTCAGTGATTTGGTGGAAACTTTCGGTAAAGTTCAGTGACTATTGAGGTAATTAATCCATAAAATACTATACTAATACTATAAATGAGGGATTTTTTTATTCTACATTTGGTACATAAGAATTAATTGTTAATACATGAATTTAAATATCCATTAGAATTTTCAGATACATGAATAGAAATAAATTTATCTATAATAACTCTAGATTCATGTAGATCAAAAATCATCAAGTTTAGATTAATGTCTATGTTAGTTAATTGATATTAATAACACGAAATGAATACCTGGCAATGATTTTGTAGTATTTATTATATATTGAAAAACGAATGAAAGTATTATTGAAATAAATAAATTGTAGTGAGATTAAAATCATTCAAAAAATGATTCTCACTTGATGTGACATTTATTAGGGTCCGTTTGATTGCAAAAGTGGAAAATGGGTGGAAATAAAATGAATTTCAGGGAAAATAATTGCCTAGAAATTATTTTGTAGGGAATTGTTAATTAAGTGTGTTTGATTAGTATAATTTTTCACCCGAAAATTTTTATGTCTATTTGGCTTTGTTTTACATAGAAATTGTCCATTAAAGTGATAATTTTTTTTACAATTGGTTATAAAATTTGTTTCCATTGCCAAAAAGTAAAAAATGAAAAAAAAATTGTTTCCTAAAAAAATCATTTTTTTCATCAAAGTTTTGTGTTCGTTTGACTTTGTTTTATATGAAAATTGTCCATTAAAATGAGTTTTTTTTTTTTTTTAAATTGGTTATGACATTTGTTTTCATTGTAAAAAAAAACAAAAAAAAAAAAAAAGGAAAAGGAACCAGCCGCTTGGAAAATCCCACTAAAAAGGTGGGAAAATGAATTCTCCAAAATCAAGCAAAAGAGCCGCGTGAGCCTCTCCCCAAGAAAATGTTTTGGCAGCAGAATTTTGCATATCAAATGCCTCATTTTGCTGGAAAAGGAAATCATTTTTTTCATCAAAGTTTAGTGTTCATTTGACTTTGTTTTATATGAAAATTGTCCATTAAAGTGAATTTTTTTTTAATTGGTTATGACATTTGTTTCCATTGTAAAAAAAAAAAAAGGAAAAGGAACCAGCCGTCTGGAAAATCCCACTAAAAAGGTTGGAAAATGAATTCTCCAAAATCAAGCAAAAGAGGCGCGTGAGCCTCTCCCCAAGAAAATGTTTTGCTAGCAGAATTTTGCACATCAAACGCCTCATTTTGCTGGAAAAGGAAATGAAATTTCAAGTTCTAAGGAAAATAAAGCAAATCAAACAGGGCCTTATATTATAGATAAAGATAATATAATGGGTTAATTTCACAAATGGTCACTGAAGTTACAGCAAAATAACAAAATGGTCACTGAAATTTGAAACTTGCATTAACGGTCACTCAACTTTTAGCCACTTTCAAAAATGGTCACTGTGGTAAGTTTGTGGACCTTTTTGTTCTAATTGAAACATATATTAACAAAATACGGTCCCTTCAAAATTGGAGGACCTGAAGTGAAATTTATTTTTTTAAGAAAATAACAACCCCCCCCCCCCCCCCCCAACCCAACTCCCTTTCGAAAACAGTCACCGGAGATCATCCTGATGGGCTTTTTCGGTCAGCAGCATTGATGATCGAACAAGACTGTCTCCGGCGGCATCGATAGCGACGGCTGATTCAGAAAGACAGTGAAAGGTGCAGTTGAGAGATGTGGGATGAGAGAGAAACACTGTGAAAATGAAAAATTGGATGGATTGGATGTAGTGAGAGAAATTGCTACAGACATGGTGTGCATCAGATTGGTTAACTTGAAGGTGATGGAGCATTTCTGGCCCTTGATGAAGAACAGATTCAGTTCTTGAACGTCAAATTTGATCGATCTGTCCATGGATTCCTGCCTGAAAACAAACACTGAATTGAGCTGAAATAGGATTGTTTCTGAATATCTGATTAAGAAGATGAAGAAAATTGATTTTGATGGGTTGATTAAAAATCTATAACTAAATATTATATTATCATTGTTTACGTATCCACGTTGTTATGAAGTTCTTTAAGAATTTTTTTGGGCCAGAGGTGACTTGGTTGAAGCATATTTCAAAATGGGACAAGAAAGCAGCAGCAATCGAACTCATCAAAAAACAATTGTCCAAGAAGCCACTTGACCCAAGGTTATGGTGCTCACTTGGTGATGTTACTAATGATGATGCTTGCTATGAGAAAGCCAACACCAAATCCGGATTTTTTTCTCGCCAGTTGGAAGTGAGGCGATTCTGGGGGCTTCGAACTGAAAGGGATTTGGGGGGGGGGGGGGGGGGGGGGCGGGGGGAGGGGGTTGTCTTGCACTTCAGGTCCTCCAATTTTGAAGGACCATTAATATATGTTTCAATTAGAACAAAAAGGTCCACAAACTTACCCCAGTGACCATTTTTGAAAGTGTCTGAAAGTTGAGTGACCGTTAATGCAAGTTTCGAACTTCAGTGACCATTTTGTTATTTTGCTGTAACTCCAGTGACCATTTGTGAAATTAACCCTCTAAATAAGGATGAACAAAAATTTGTCAATTTTTTTAATCAAATTGAAATTGCGGTTTTAAATTCTTTAATTTAAGTTCATGTAATTTAGATTTTGTCTGTTTCAATTTCGATGGTTACAAATCTTTGAAATCAAATTGAAATGTTCGTCCAACTTAAAAAAAAAAAAATACATGTTTTACTCAAGATACGTTGTTTATTATATCAGTTTATACTTTAACTCGTGTACTTGCTAGTTAGTTTCTATTGGCTGTTTTCTTGTAAAACGATAATATTTTTCTTAAGAATGAAATGCAAACTTAAATTTTATGAATGAACTAGTGTTAATTTATTGATTTAAGTCATTGAGTCAAATATATTAATATTATTATGATGTATATGTTGAGATAGTGACGGAGTCGGTATCCAACGAAGCACCGATGGCCGCCCATGCTGCTAACGGTAAATTCTTTTGCCGTTTCTTTTTTCTCTGCAAAATAGACAAATGCCCCTAACGTGTCTATTGCTATTCTTGAATTGAATTTTTTTCATACCAAATGTAGTTGAACATGTGAAATTGAAATCGAGCTTGAAGATTTCTTCTTAGTTCCTTCAATATTGCTCGACTGCTCATTCTTCTTAATTCAATCTTTTCCCATTCTTCTCTGGTTTTCTTTTCTTTCTTCTCATTTTCTCTTTCCCCCGCATTAGCTCCTTGGATAGTTCTAAAATGGTTAGGCAATGTATTTAAATCTCTTATTTGACTTTGACTTAATACTTTGTTATTGTCATCTTGAAATAGAAAATTGAGAATTGTTCTTGTTAACTTATTGTTGATGACATCTACGTTGTAATTTGGGTTGTACGTTTATATTTTTCATACGTGTGTATGTATTTTTACGTTTTAATGCATTTATATATTATTGAAGATTTTTTTAATATCATTCAGTTAAATATTAATAAAAAAATGGGCGTTGATGGTCAATGTTTATCGACTGTCCTAACTTACTTTAAATTTTGGATCCATCACTGTGTTGAGAAGATTTTAATTTAAGTTTTATAATGAAATCTCATAACAATAAGTTTATTTTTTTTACTTGTTTGAAATATGTTATTTTTAAGTCACTAAAACCATGGTGTGAACCAAATTAAATCTCAAAAATGATTTAGTTTGGCTTGGTTTGGAATTTTTTCGAATTGTTTTATAATATGGTTCAAAAATAGTTTAAAATTTAAATTGAACTATATTCACCCCCTACTTCTATATATTCAAAGTAACGAGTTATTACTAATTGAACGTGAAGTCATGTCCCCGACTTCTAAGCAAACTTTACATGTTATCCCAATGTCCCTTAACTTTGAAAAATGTCGCACCAAGGTCAATGAGCCTTGAAAATATTCCCCATCCATCAGTGTTACTATTCTATTTGTTGCATTTAAAAAAAAAAAAACTACCTACTTGTCAAATAGAATTCATACCAATAGACGTTAAATTATCCCATTTAGTTGCCATCTCACCAAATCATTTATTCTCCTCGAACGAATTGTGTCCATTGGAGCCACTCGTGAATTTTGTTGGTTACGTAAGCAGTTTGGTTAAATCCAACGAACGAAACCGTAGTGATTGATGGATGAAGAGTACTTTTATAAAGTTCAGTGACATTAGGGCAATATTTTTAGTTCGATTAAGTTCACTTCAGAACGAAACAACTAACCTTCATTTTATTTGGAGGCATAATCTATTCAAATGGAGTTCTAAAAGTAGAGTTCAGAAGTTTGGCTAATGCTGCTGCTGAAAATGTGTGGTTAATACTCGGTGCGTTTTCAAGAGACCCTCTATTTTTAAATAGTATCTATAAATTTATAGAGTAAAAATTTTTAAATACTCCAACAAATTTTTTATATTTAATATATAATTTTACCACTCAAAAAGTATTTATTATTTTTTCGTATCTTCTATCTTCACTAGTTTTTCTCTTAATTATTATATTATTTTCTTCAATTAAAAATTGAAATATTTTAAATGCATTTAATTATAGAGACCCGCCCTCTAAATTAAAATGTTAATTTAAATATTTTTTAGCATATTTTTAAAATAGAGAGCATCTTATATTTATCTTTAAAATGCTCTCGAGTTAGGTAATTGGGATGCGATATAAGATTACCCGTGGAGAGAGCATGGATTTAGATTGGACCGGACAATTAGGCTTGTTGGGGGTATGGTCCGGTTATACTGGCTTTATTGAGTTTTAGATATGGATTGGGCCTTTGTATTGACTATTGAGAACCTATATATTGAGTTATATGGGAATATATGTGGATATAGTGCAATATTGTGAAATGAGGAAATTACACCTAGCCATAGTTTTAGATTTCCATTTTCACAAATCAAGAATCAAGTTTCATAATACAAAAATCAGGTTTTAATTAATAATTTAATCTTTTTTTATTTAATTTAATTTTTATATTTTTATATCTATATACAATATAAATTAATTTATATACTCTCTCTACCATATCAAACCCTAAAATCACACCCCTCTCCACTCTCTCTGCTTAAACGCCGCCGCCTCCAAGACAGCCGACGGTTCTTCCCATCGCCGGAGAAATAGTTGCTGCTGCCTCGACCCTCTCTACTGCGACGGCCAGTCCCATTATTCTCTCTTCCCGTCGCTCTCTTCTCCTTCTCTGCCGCGAAGGCCGTCGGCTTTTCCCTTTACATCCCATTCTCTCCTCCCCTCTGCGTTCTTAAAAATCGTCGCCCAATCAATCGAAACCGTCAATCAATCGGAATCCTCCTCATAGCGGTGGCAGAAACTGAAAAATTCCACACCTCCGTGGCCGTGGCGACGCCGACGCCGAAGCCGATTAAACCTAACAGGCGTGCCAGACCTTCGTTCTCTGTCTTCTCTCCCTCGCTGCATTTTCGCGCGCCCAGATCTGTAACTTTTTTTAGTTTTCGAGTTTGATGTATTGGATGGTTGTGGTGGTTGTAGATCTGTTGGGTATGTGTATGGGTACGACGACGGCCGTGGTTCCGTGGTGCTGCGTCGCGGTAATGGTGAAGTAGTGGTGGTTTTTGTGGTGGATCCGATTTTGGGGTGGTGATAGTGGTGGTGGGAGGGTGTGATGTTTGTGACCAATAAGTTTGTCGGTTTGTGACCATTAAATTCGATAACATGTGACAAGTACAAGTTGTGTGACCTAAAAATTACTAATTTGTGACCTAAAAATTATTAATTTGTGACCAATAAATTGATGTTTGTGACCATAAAATAAGTAACGTAACTTTTAAATGTTGTGATTGTGATCGATGAACAAATTGTGACTTTTAAATTTTTAAGTTGTGACCGATGAACAAATTGTGACCTATGAAGATTTTGATTTGTGACCTACAAAGTGGAGGAACAGTCATCGGAATACTTGTTGGAATCGGAGTAGTCGTCGGAACGGTCGCCGGAGAAGAGTAGCAATCGGAAAGTCGGTTGGGGTGGTGGAGGTGAGGTGAGATAATTATATTAAATTAGAAATAAATATTTAATAATAAATTGATTTAATAATTCATTAATTATTAATTAAAAATTTTAAAAACCTGATTTGTGAATTTTCAAACTTGTTTTTGTATTTTTGAAAATGTGTAAAGTAAACACCTTAAAAATGTATTGTTCCCTTGTGAAATTATCACATACGAGCTGGGCCAGTTGGTAGTTCTCACAATTTTGCTTCTCCATCCTTCTACCCCATTTAATAAAAAAATATTTTAAAAAATTAAAAATTTACAACCTTAATTAAATAAATAATTATTATTATACATATAAAAATTAAATTTAATAATCAGTATTATTAATATAATATACATTTAAAGAATATATGAAAATATATACTTAAATTTAATTATAAACTAGTCTATATAAAACTTTATAATTGAATAAAAATAGATATTTTTCAGAATGCTTTGTCCTGTGCCAAACGTAATTATCGTTTTTTGAATGCTTTGCCCTGTGTCGTATGTAAAAGATAATCATATATGTCAAAAAGAACATAGTTTTAATTATTTTGGCTAATTTATACTTCTCCCTCTTGGATTGAGATTTAAATACTTTATATTAGTTTCAAGATTGTTTGTGAATAGTCTACTCTTGAAGACCAGATGCATGCTACTTACTGTAATTTGACCATACTGTAAATTTGTAATAGAGAGGGAAATCACGTATTGCAGACTTTGTCCCACATTCAGATGGATTAGGTATTACATATTTGAGAAAAGCCACTTGTACCCATTTTTGTTGACAAAAATTTTACATATAACTCACATGGATGGATCCCACATGTAACAAAAAAATGTCCAAAAAATCCCTCGCCCCGCCCTGCCCCGCCCCACCTCACCCCCAATTGTGAGGTGCAGGTCTTGGTTCAGTCAAACCCACCCGGTACACCTAGCTTGAATCTATATCCGAGTTTTTGGTCGATAAAGACTGAATATCATGGTGAAGTCTTTAAATTTTCTTTGGGGCCCTTGACGAATTTGACACTAGTAAGTCACGTTTTCTCTATTACTTTTCATCTTGGAAAATTCCCCCATGTTTGATAGGTTCCCAGATGCATAAAAAACCTTTAAAATAGTAAATAGACAGAATATATTTTGTTCCAATTACAGATTTTACACCCTAATATCCAGTCACTAATTAGAGTTTTGATCACTTTGCTAATTTTCAGATTTAAATGCATCGTTTGTTTGACAGACGTCCTCCAAACAAGTTGCAAGAGTTCAAGAAATTTACTTTTGAAGAATTAGAATGAGATGATTCTAATTTAATTTTTTTATTGCATTTTCAAGTATATATTGCTATTAGTATTTGATGTGAGATGGAACATAATTAGATTTCTCTATTGAATAGCTACCCTTGTTTATTTCTACAAGATAATATTGATGATTGTTTGAAATTTATTATTTGCTTGGTTATTGTTATTCATATTTTTTGTCCATAAAACAATCATATTGTATATTTACTTTGATAATTAAAGAATTATGAATGATATCTAATATGTATAAAGTACAATAAAAAATGTTATTGAAAATGATACATTATATTAAAAAAATTGCTATAAATATTAAAAAAGTTATGATGAAAAAAAAATGTTATTGAGAATGTAATGATGACGATTAAAGAATGTTATTAAAGTCAAAATTATAACGGAAAAAATGCTATCAAATTAAGAAAGATTGCACGAAAAGAATTCTATAAATACTAAAATCATGACGATAATAGAATGCTAAGTAAAAGTTTTTTTTATAGCACTTTATAATAGCAATTATAAAATGTTATAATAGATGTACGACTTTAATAACATCACCTACGATAACATTTTTTGCAAGCTATAGATTATTTAATATGTTGTAGTACAATATAATTTATCTATTGTTGACTTCAAAAAATGAATTCAATAGATATCGGACCCACTCTTGTCACGTCAAATACGAATCCGACATGTTTCTATCAGGCTGAGAACGATAGTCTGGCTGGAATGAACACGAGAGACACTTTTCGACGAGAGACGAAAACGTTCAGGCACTGACGATTTTTGGTAACGACGACAATCTCACTATCAACGAATGCCGGGCAGATTTCTCACAATAAATCTCTCTTTTGTTATATAATATGTGATAGGATAAATATGAAAATAGGGAGTTTTGTATTGGTGTCTTGATGTATTTGATGTTTGTGTTTACAAAACAAGTCTAGAACAAAGTATGTAAATCTTCTTCTCTCCGTCTCTTTTACAAGAATGAAGGCACTTTTCGTATTTGATTCCAAATTTACACAGATGCAAACCCTTTTTCCATACAAAGTGAGGTTATTTATACTACTCTGGTCGACGTGATGATCTTTGGATCGAAATCACGTGGCAACATCTCTTAGACCGAAGCCTGACATCACCGTCTTCTCTTTACAATTAATATTTGACAAGAGGTTTTTTGTTCTATTTGTAGGCTGACACACTGTCATACGACATACTTTATTACAGACGTCACGTCAATCACTTCTAAAAGATCTCCAAATTTGTTACAAGGAACAACGTCGGCTGCAACGTGGATCAAGGTCAGCTTTGGTTCAAGGATCCCTGGTGTATTGGAACTCAGACAGTTTGAAGGGACCTCTGCTCTAGGTCTAGGAGTTTTCAGTACTTTTGGGTTTGATGAACCTCTGCTTCAGTATTAAAGGACCTCTGATGAATCTATTTTCTTTAATTTCAACTTTGTCAACTCTCTCCCCTTGACCTTCCAGCTGGCTTCCTACCCACGTGGACATGTTGCTTACGTGGCTGTATGAGCTGGGACCTCGGATTTGGTGCGGGTAACATCTATTCTATATTAATTGTTATACCAACTTGTTCTCAAGGCCGTCAGAATAGAATACACCCAGAGTTCCATCCACAAATACTAATAAATGTGCCAACAACGGGAGACGTGAAATGATGATAGAGAGAGGATAATTGGAGAGACGGGGAAATTAATTGGTGAGAGGTATTATTTTTCTTCTTTTTAATATTAGATGAATATTTAAAGAATGAAAAAGTAAGCATATAAAAATAATTTTTTTTTTAAAGAAACTAAGTAGGTAGCCAAATATTTCTTTATTGAAAAATCTATATCGAGACATTCGAAATATGCAATAGACCCACAATTCCTAATTCCAATATAATTAAATTTTAAAATGAGTGGTTATATTGCTAATACAGTTTCATTATATTTAATCGCGGTAAAGGCCATTAATTTTGCTTTTTTTTTGCCGCATTTTTAACTAGCAAATTATTTTTTTACACCTTCTTAATAAATATTTTGGACAAAAATAATTATAAGCAACAAAATATGCTAATAATTAATGGAAGTTTGATAATATAAATGTGATGGAAAATGCTGGGGCATGAGGGCGAAAATAAATAATAATTGGGGTCTTTTTGTGCAACTAAAAAGTATTGGTAAAAAGAAAAGTAACCAATTGACTTGTGAATGAAATGACTAGTAACTCCTCCATTTTCCAAAGCTTGAACATAAAGTATTTTTAGTCTAACTAGGGTTTCTTAACTCTCAAGCTTTTATCCACAATTTGTCATAGTTTGAGTATAGGCATTTTCAATTGAGAAATTATTTATTATTTTTCTTGAAATGTCTTATCGGTAAACCTAAGTAAAGTTGGCAAGGGTGACTGAAGGGCTTAAATGGACTCCACAACTTTGCATAATTTAACGAGAATGTCTAAATGGTTCAGTATTCGTGTAAATAATAATAATAATAATAATAGACTTTTAAATTAATGGAATGAAAACACTCATCGACTTTGTTTAGTTGGATGCAGTGATTTAGATGGTTTGAAAATCATACAAATAGGAATATCGATAATTTAATAACACTATTGAAGAGAGAATAAAAATATTTCTCTTAAAATAAATATTATTTAGAAAACAAAACATGGCAAACACATTTCAAGCAAATTCCCCATCTAATTTCATCTTTTGAGATTCATTTGTATCTGGAAGTACTGCGTATAGACTTGGTTAGCTATTCTACACTTGATTGGGAATAAAGTATAATCAAGTTAAGTATGTGTATGAGCCACGTAATTTTGGAAGAATGTATTCTGAAATATTAGATTAAGGTCATGTTTGACATCCATTCCAATTCTCATTTTTTTTTATTTTATCTTTCTTCGTTTCAACCACACATTCTCCAAATAAAATAATATTACACACAAATCTAAAAATTTTCATTAGTTTTCAACCACACATTTTTCCATCAATCACTATTCCAAAATTCATTTTTTTCTCAAAATGGGTGTCAAACACAAGCTAATTGAGAATGTGTGGTTGAAAAAGAGTAGAATAATGAGAATGCGAATTTTAATGTGTACCAATTCTATTCCAATTCTCATTTTTTTTTATCTTTCTTCATTTCAACAACACATTCTCCAAATAAAATAATATTACACACAAATCTAAAATTTTTCATTACTTTTCAACCACACATTCTTCCATCAATCACTATTTCAAAATTCATTTTTTTTCTTCTCAAAATGGGTGTCAAACACAAGCTAATTGAGAATGTGTGGTTGAAAAGGAGTAGAATAATGAGAATGCGAATTTTAATGTGTACCAAAAAGACGCTAAACTGTAAATAATTAGAGATTAGTGGTGAATAAGTTGACCGATTTTATAAAATAAATAGGCACCAAACAAGTATTTTTGTGTTATTTATTGAATTTGTCAATCGTATTCACATATCGTCTTTCTTCGCACTAGACGCATTAATATCACGTCGTAATTTATATTCACTATCCAATACCAAAACATTTCCTTGTTGCTCTGAAATCAGGGATAGAATAATTAAAATTTTAAAAGTAAATGAATAATAGTGACCATTTAATGTCATGCAATTGTCACGTTGACTGGAGCTTGGTATATATATAAATGATGATGAATAATACTACTATTATAAATATATTTTAAAATGTCTTATCAAGAAAATATGGTGGGGGAAGAAATAGGTATCCCACTAGCCCACAACACAGGTTCCTATTTATGGTAAAGTCCAAGGGAAAGACAAATAGCCCACTAGTAATACCAATCGATCAACATCACCTTTTCTTTTTCACGTCTCCATTATTGTTTTAGGAAAAGTAAAACTTTTTGGACTGCACAATGAAAATTTCTAAAGTTTGGAAATGCATGCACCCCCGCCCCCTTTGGGGGGGGGGGGGGGGGTTCCCCGCGTTTAACATTCATGTATCACTTGGTTGGTATGATTCATCGAATGTTATCGTCCTAATTTTTCTCTCTTTTTTATTGTCCTTATCCGTGTTATCATGAAAATATTCGATCTATTTAAATTGAGATTTTGGACAATGCTTACTATTTTCATGTATTTGTAGTTGTACAATGTATTTTGAGTATTTGAGTGAAATTTATATTTTCAATGGGAAAATTGCGTCCAAGGTCCTTAACCATTGGAAAAAGTACAAATGAGACTTAAATCATTTATTTTTTTGGCACCACCATCTCTGACATGTGGGTAATGTTGCAGCTCGAGTCCTTTTGGACTAAGCCATCAAAAAGACTGCTATTGTTTTTTTTCTTTTTTTAATTATTTTGATTATAATTATGTACGTATTCATTTACTCCTATGAAAGTTAATCATGTTTGCACAAATGTCTTAATTAACATTTTTTGACGATCTCCTTAACATTATTCAAAGTTGTGTGCAAAATATACAGGTTCACAACTCATTTGTATTTTTTTTGCAAAGGCTAAGAATCCCAATTGCAATTATTCATTCTCGAACTAAGTAGATACTTTGTTTAAAAATGTTGGAGGTAGCAAATATGGAAAATAATGTTGAAGTGGACCATATTGTATACAAGTTGTGTGTAAGGTGGTCATTGGTGGATAGCACAATCTAGCCCAAATTTAGCCATGTGCATCACCTTAGAGGGGTCTATCTATAATTATGATACATCTGAATACCAATATGTGGAACGGTTTGTTTGTTTCCGTGGGTCTCTCTCATGGATTTTTTCACTTGAATTCTTGGTTGAATGATTGTCATATGCTCTAATTTCTTACTTAGAAATTTAAAGCATTCAATTATTGAATGAGACTTGTTCATAGCTTTTGTTTTCTTTTCTTTTCATCATTTTCGGAGCTATATGTGTCTTCTTGACACATAACACCAAGTTAAGGCATGAATTGACCTCACTCAAATAAATTGAAGCAAGTGTTCGTAAGAACACGTATTTGCAACTCCGATTTTTGTACGATGTGAAGGGCAAGATTAACCTCATTTTTTGATAAAGATAACTATACATATCTTTTGAAAAAGATTTAATCCCCTAAAGTTTAAAAAATAATTTTCGATTTCTTTTAATCATCAACGATTGTGCTTATAGTGAAAAAAAAAAAAACATAACATTTGCCTTTTGGTACCGTACATTAAATTTAAAAGTTCAACTCATCACAATTCCACATATCTAACAAAAGCATTTATCAACACAAATTTTAGAATTTTGACAATTTGTTTGAGTTTTAGATAGATCGATTTAGCTATTGTTTGTTACACATTAAAATTTTTATTTTTATTCTTCTATTCATTTTTCAATAAAATAATATTTCTCATTACATCAATAACTTTTCCTTCTTTTTCAACTGCACATTCTCCATCAATTTACTATTTGAGAATACATTTTTCTAAAATAATGTGGCTCAAACATACCCTTATTGTTTGAGTTTTTTGAGTATTATACCAAAGCAATATCGAAATGAATAATCCAAAGCATTGCCCCCCCCCCCCCCCCCCCCCCCCCCCCCCCTAATATTTGTAAATAGACATTATCGTGGCGTATTACATACGAGTTCAATCATCCATAGCCATCCTTTATGCAACTAGCATATAAATCTTTGGCGCTAAGCAAATTTCCGGCACAAAATTGAAAGGGATGTTGAATATGTTGACATCCACTAATATGAAGTTTCAAAATCTTCAATTCATTGAAAAGAGAATTTTCAATTGTTGGTCCCAAAATAGACCGACCTTCAACCTAGTGCTTTCAAAAGGGTTGTTTCCTTTTTCTCTTATGCAATGAAATAAAAATACATGGGTTACTGCATTTTGTATTGTTAGTGCTTTTTTATAACATTTTTCAGATGCTCCAAAGGCTTGGCAAAAGTTATTCCAACTTTAATTTGTCGCGAGAAGGTCATACAACTTCATTTTACTTTTACCGTTATCAATTCTACACCAACGTTAAAATTTTTTACGGTAGGTAAGTATGTCACTTATTGAGTGTGGCGACGAAATTGAAAATATATGCCACGTGTTTATGATCAAGCAATCGACAATTTATTTTCAATCGTGAATTAATGACACTTTTTTTTTCTGCTCGAAACATTGGTTAAATGAGGATTAGACACAATATGTTCATTTCTATTTGACCATTAATTCCAAATGCTACATGCTGTTAAAAGTCAAGGTCTAATCAACATAAACCAAGTGGAGAATAAGATAAGAAAATGATGAATTTAAGCAAAAAAAGGTTAATACTCGAGCATCTTAAAGATGACGCGATAAGAATAATAAAGTCAAATCCCATCACACTCTAAAAGAATAGGTTTATATTCACTAATGGTGCAAGCAGTTTTCAACTAAAAAAGTGAAAGCATTGTTGAATATGTTCGTGAGAGAGACTTGTAGTGGCAATCCCTCGAACCAAAGTCAGCATAAATTTTGGTCCCCCAACAGCCTAACTCGTTTTTTATTAGCAAAACATTGCCAATCTCACAGGGCATAACGACAGCAGCATATGTTTACCATAAAGCAGGCACAATAAGGTCTTTTCAGAGAAAGAAAAGAGGATTAGCAATTGATTATTTGGTAGGAAATATGCTTTTAATATTCTTTTTTATTTTTTAATCAGTTTTCCTTTAGATCCTTACGCACAAGGAGAGATTTCCAAGGAAAGTGAGACATGCCCACATCATATAATTGAGAAATTCATCCCACTATTTTTGGGTTTTGGGTGAATCAATCTTAATGGGAATTTACTCAATCCTTGAAGACAGTGGAATAAAATTCCCCCACTAATTTGCCTAACTTATCTTTGCATTATTGGAATGGAAAATATGTGGTTCGAATTTTCGGGGACATGGGAGAGTTATGTTCGACGTGGATACATTTGCTTGTGAATACCTTATTCTATCTCTCGGGGTTGAAGCCCTGATATGAGGTTTATCGAAATTGTGAGAAAAGATATATTTTACATCCGAACAAGAATGGTTACCGAACCCCCACCAGCACCTAACAATGGGGTTTTGACAATTTTTTATTCAAGCAGGGCCCGCACCATGGGAGAGTTTGTCAAAATGATTGTTATAAGTGAAAAAAACCCTTCTTTTTGGTTCATACTAATTAACATATCTTACAGTTTCTATACTATAAAATTATTTCCATAAGAAATTTCACATTTAACGGTGAAACTTTTGTCTTCAAAAGACCATTATCGGACGAAACAATCAAAACGTGACATGTTACGACTCAAAGAAAATCGTGGTTAAATGCGAAAAGGAGGAAAAATGATAAAAGCTGAGAAATTTTTTGAACCTGAGATATTTGGTATTTATTAGATACGCCTGGATGCTTGCAACTTTCTAGGTGGGGTTACAAAGAAACCACTGCATAAATTATTGAGTGGAAACAGTACTGTGTCTTTATCACACTTGCTGGAACCTTATTCTAATATTGGACCATATATCTACACACACATATATATGAAAACGGTCTTCTGAACGGATTCAGGACTGAACTAGAAAGTCTTTTATACTAGGCTAATATGTAAAGTAACTCCGCGATTGGCCCCTTAAATCCGCCCCTGCTCGTCTCACCGTGTCTTCAAAAATAACCGTCATGTAAACTTTTTCCATGAAAAGTTAAACTAATAAGCATCGTTAAAATCTTATTATTTTTTTCCTTCTCGTTAGTCTTATTAAATCTTTCTACAAATGTTTAAAGGAGAAAAATTCTACGTCTCGAACGGACGGCCAAACTAAAATGTACTGCCCTTATAGAAATTAATTCACAAGATTTTTCAGGTAAACGCGAATCAAAACCCAAGTAATCTTCCACTTGCAGATTCTTCTCCCAAAGGGACCACTACTTTGCCACTTTACAAATTTGAAAGGGCACTCCAATATAATGCGAAAACGACTTGAGATGTATGGGCATGAAGTGGAATATATCTCTTCAATTCTATCAAATACTGTGCGCGCATACACACACACATATATATATATATGTTAGAAAAGATACACCCATTATAGTCGAGTGCTTTAGCATATCTTTTGTGGGCTAGATCGTATACAAAATTTAGGGTTTGTATACATCTTAAATGTTACTATCACAATATATAATGAATCTCTTGTGTTTATGTGTTCAAAGGTCTCCAAGCAAATATATTTGTACATACACAACATGCACAAAAGAAATTGTAATGTCGTAGGGAGGGGAACACGACAATAAAATTTTGTTATGTTTTTGTTTGGGAAAGCTAAAAAAGTTGATGTCAAACTCAATAATTTATTTTGACCACACATTTTACGAGACTCGTACTTTGTCAAACGACCCATGCAAGTTTCTTTCTTTGTTATATCTATTTGAGAATTATGTGATACGAGTGTTGTCCATCCTACCATGTAGTGTGCTAATTGAGACTTCTACTTAAGAGTAGCCCATTTTGTAGCTCCGCTCAACAGTCGACAGAATCTTGGCAAATGTTACATACTTCTATATATTCCCAATAGTTGACTTATAACCCTAAGAGTATATGTACAAAGGTAAACTGGGGAAGCACGTGCTTCCATGTAAAAAATGTTGAATGATAATGATGACTGAACATTTTGTAAACTACCAATTATATATGATGTATATCAAAAATAAATTATCAACTTTTATCGAAATTTATTAAAAACCCGATTTTAATCTATACCAAATAAGCATAGTAACATTCACACAAAAATTAAAAATAAAAATAAAATTATAAAATTTTAGAAAAAAATGAATGGTGATTTCCTAATATGCATTTTTGGTTTTTTTGGACAATAACAATCAACGTCTTTAACTTACTTAAATCGCCATGAATTGTGGATAAAATAAAAATGGAATATAACCAAGCTAAAGTAGTGAAAGAGGCAAACTCGTGGGTCTCTTTATTTACCTGTCTAGAAATAAAGAGAGAAGGGGAATGACAAAACTATAATATTAGGTAAAGTAGAAGAATGAGGTGCAAAAGAAAAATCAAAGTGTAGACTTTGAACCACTCGCAATGAATCGCATTCAACCTCAACTACTTGCATGACATTTTACTTAGCCAAAATCAAGCCCTCCCTCTGTGCTATTACTTCCATCACTTCCAAAGAAACCACCCCCAAAATGATCCCGTACGACTACTTCAATGAGGTTTGAGCCTGCGGTGGCATAGGCTTTAGCTCTTAGCTAGGGCTGGACTTCTATTTGCGAAACACTAAAATTATCGAATATCAACTATAGAGTGCGATGTGTGAAAATAGGTAAACGATGTCAAAATGTTCTCGTCTTATTTGTCCAACTACACAAGATATTGTGATAGTTTTATGAGATGTTGAATGTGATTCTTGTCGCTTTATCCCTTGAAAGGGGAATAATGTAGCCCACCATCTAGTTTCACATGCTATCTTGTCCCCAGCTAGTTCAAGTTGGGTTGATGGTATTCCATGCTTTACTGCGTGGTTCATCTTTGACTATATGATTAAATTGAATACATTTGCTTAGGGTAGGACAAAACTTCCGAACCGAATCGAATGATTCTTCATAAGTTAAATACTCGAACGGATATTTGAATCAAAAATCGATGTGTTTGGTTCGGTTCTCGGTTCTAGACCAAGAACCGAAAAATCGAATCTAAATAATTTTTTTCAAATTTTTTATATTGAATTAGTTAAATTATTTTAATTTTTTTTCTAAACATTTATCAATTAACTAATTAGTGACTCCCACGCCAAGTCCATGGCTGGTTGCCCAACCCAATATCTAAATTCAATTTCTTGGACCAATTATTAATTTAATTTTTAGTCCAAGATCTAGACATTTTTAAGTTTTTATCATTCCCTTTTCAATTTTATACTTTCATTCGGTAAGCACGTATCCACTAACTCCAAATCATTTGATAAATTGAAAACCTACATCTACATGCCCAAGTCGAAGCAGCCGACTGTCGAGTTCGACTTCTCCTCTCCAATTGCCCATCGAAGCTACGAATAAACATGTCGTTAGTTGTATTTATGTAGTGTTGCAATAAATGTTAAAAAAAAAAAAAATTATTATGGTACGAAACCAAACTGAACTCGAAAGGTTCTATTTATTAAATACCCGACGGTATTTAATAACTAAAATTTCATTTTTAATATATATTTTATAGGATAGATAAAAATAATAAGCACGAGAGTAAAATAGGAAATGGGAGAGAAAAAGAGGAAAAAAAAAGCTTCAAAACTTGCTAACCATCTAATGGGGATTATTCATGGTGTACAACAGTACAAGAGGGGTTTCACAGAGCCCTTCCAGAACACACACAATAGGTGGGTCCCACATGATAAAAAAACTCAACCCTACCAGTGTGTGTTTTAGAGGGGTTATGTGAAACCCCTCCCGTACGCAAAGAATAATTCATCTAATAGAGTCATACGATCTTCTTTGCAATGACTATTTTACTTATGTAACAATAATGCAATTCACAATAACATCACACTAGTTCAAATTCATGCAACGAAATTTGCAACTTTAAAATTTTGTAATTGATTACAAACATTTGAAACCTTCTACCAAATAAAATGGGTACTGTTTCGTAACGGTACTTAAAACGGCCATTTTAGCAAACTTACGAACATGTTGGAAATAATTAAAAAATAAATAAAAAATAGAATCTTTCTAAAGTCCAACCTAGAATCAAATTGAAGAGTATTTTATGCTCTCATTTACTTTCATTAATCATCCATCGTACTTTTAAAAGTACAATTTTCATATGAAAACCATACTTAATTGTCCTATTTAATTAATTATTGCTATGCCAATAAATTATAGCAAAAAGCTCATAAATGTGGCTAAAAATAATGAATAAAAACAAATAATTGAGAATTGAGGAGTCAACCACGTAAAATAATAGAGAGTATAGTGTCTTATTGTATTTTCCAAATAGAAGTGGGAAGATCTTTTATTATTTGAAGAAAGATTAGTTTGGTACGTGTAGAAAAAGTAAATGAAAAGGTTGCAAAAGTGAACAAAGAGGTGAAAACAAAGTAGCATATCAAATCAAACAACTTTTTAAGGAGCCCCCACACTCTCTCTCTCTCTCTCTCTCTCACACACACATCAGTGTATGTAATAAATAATTAGGTAAAAGATTTTTGAGGATGTTAAGTGGGATGATTCTAAAAGGGTATTAGATGGAGATTAAAATTAGATTTTTAATGAATTGTGATAGAGTTTTTGAAATGTGTTGTTGGAAAGATTTGAGACTCGTGAAAGATTTGATTAATGTTGATTGTTTGACTTTGATTTAGATTAAAATCAGATTTTAATCCGACCCAAATAAACCCTTAACGAAATGAACAGTGATTTGATCATGTGAGTTGTTCATCGGCTTGCATGAGCGGATTCGCTCGTGAGCCTTTGTTCGAGACAATTTGTCAACTGCTCTCGAACGACTCGTCAAATTGAGAAAAATACATAATTTCAACAAAAAAAATTAAAAAATTAAAATAATCGTAACTTGTGAGCTGACTCGACTTGCCCCATCAAGGAACTAGTTCACGGAGCAAATCGAGTTGCACTTTTTATTAAAGCGAGTTGAAGTGTGCGGTTCGTCCCATTTTAAACCCTCTAGATAGTGGGGTGGATGGCAGGGGGAGAAGGTCTCTCTCTCACACACACACTTTGTGGGTGTAAAATAGGTGAAAGATATAAAGCCCTTTGATTGGTGGGAGTGGGAGTGGGGGTGGGTCCACCATGAGTGCGACTAAATCCCTCCGAGTGATGATAAAATGGTATACGTGTGGTGTTGGGTGGGGTGACTTCCTTTCGCATGTCACATTCAACCTTTACGCATTGAAGCGACATTCTGTCTCTCCTCTGCGTGGCGCGTGCTAACATACGCATGCAACTTGCACATTTTCACCTTATTTTTTTGTGTCAATTATTTTGTATACAAGATTTCTCTATTCCTTTGACACAAATTTTTTGTTAAGTGCAGAATTTTTTTTTTTACAAACAATACTTGACGTGACATCATTGAAAGATAAAAAAAAAAAAAAAAAGACTAATCATTTGGGTCACATCAACATCAATATCAATTGTGTAAAAAATTTCCTACACTCGGAGCTTTATTATTTATTATTTCTATTAATGATTTTCTTAATACTCTTCACTTTAAGAGCGTGTTTTGGAGTAATTAAAATTCTATTAAAATTAAAAATATAGTCATTATTGAGTCTCACTCGTCTAATAAAAGTCATCAATAACGAGTAATTTTTTAATTTTAATCTCTACCGAACACGTCCCAAGTCTCTAATAGAAATTGAAATTGAAATTTTATTCTAAATCAAAGTCAATAATTAATTTTAATCACACATTTCATTAACTTATATTAAAATTTATTAAAAAATTAATTTTAATCTATACCAAATAGTAGCTAATATTTTTATACATAGGTCATGAGTATAAATCATACGAAATGTGGAGATAACACACAAATAGGTAAACCGTAACTCTTAAAAAATATATAAATAAAAACTAACTTTAAAAATTTAAATTTTACCAAACATGCATTCAATCAGCAAGGTTGGGCTAACTGTTTCTCAGTTTACACTCCAAAAATAGATCATAACATAAGCAGGCAGACAGTGACTTGAAAGCCCCTTTGTTACCCCACTCAAAGTAAGTGGAGATGGCATCTCTCTCCCTACTCTCCAACCTGCAAAGTACTCTGTTTGTGTGTGAGAGAGATAGAGAGAGAGGAAGAGGAGACTTGATTATGCCAGATCTCAAATTTACATACAGAATCTATACTCACCATCCATTCAGCGTTCTCTCCAAAATACCTTGGACCCCACGAATAAATCGCACACCCAAAATCATCCACCACCACCACCAACGGTGTAGTAAGCAACTAATAGCAGTGTCAATCCACCAACAATTAACACCCCTACCCACCACCCCATCTTTCCTTAATAAATAATTGAAAAGCCCAAATCATTCAAAAAGCCCCTTCTCAACCTCTGATGACAATAATGTTAAAAGAATATGGTCACTGTAATAAGCTATCAAAATCTTGATAACAACGTCGTACACTGTTGTTATACATTACTGGGTCGGTTTACTTGATTAATTATCTCCCTTTTGACGTCCCATATTAGTGTTATCGTTCCAGCCCAAGATTATCCGGCATGCCGACGCCGGTTAGTGCAGCCAGGGCATGCTTAACACAGGAGGCGGTGGCCACCCTCGACGAGGCTGTGGCGGTGGCTCGACGCCGGGGTCACGCGCAGACGACGTCGCTACACATGGTGTCGTCCCTCTTATCCATCCCCAATTCATCCTTACGTGAAGCATGCACCAGAACACGCAACAACGCATACTCCACTCGATTGCAGCTAAAGGCTCTTGAGCTTTCACTGAGCGTGTCTTTGGACCGACTGCCTTCTTCACGAACGAACAAAGTTGAGGAGCCACCAGTATCGAATTCTCTCATGGCTGCTATAAAAAGATCACAAGCGAATCAAAGAAGGCAACCTGAAAACTTCAGCTTCTATCAGCAGCAGTATTCTTCGTGTTCTTCTGTTCCAGTGGTGAAAGTTGAGCTCCGGAATTTGATTATATCAATTCTTGATGACCCTTTGGTTAGTAGAGTTCTCGGTGAGGCGGGGTTTCGGAGTTGTGATATAAAGATAGCTACACTTAGGCCAGTTAACAGTTTTCATCGCCACCATCTGTTTGGTTATTCGTCTAGGTACAAACGGCCACAACCACCTTTGTTTTTATGTAATTTTAACAGTAGTGATAGTACGAGTGAGGTAAGTATGACTAGTAAAGGTTTCACCTTTCCTTTTATGGGTGGTTTTCCTGGGGAAGAGAATTCAAGGAGAATTGGAGAGATCATGGTCAGGGATAAGAAAAAGAATCCACTGCTTTTGGGGGTTTCTGCCAGTGATGCTTTAAGGAGTTTCTTGGAAACTGTGCAAAAAAAAGGTGAAGGTGTTTTGCCTGGGAGATTAATTGAGTTGAATATGATTTGTATTGAAGCTGAGATTTTGAGGTTTGTGAATGGGGATTGTGATGAGGAACTAATAAAATTGAAATTCGAGGAGGTCGAAAAACTAGTGCAGAATAGTGTAGGAAGTGGGGTGGTTGTAAATTTTGGTGATCTGAAGGCAATGGGTGGAGAGAGTGTTTGTGTTGAAGCTTTAAGGTACGTGGTGTGTGAATTGGGGAGGCTGCTGCAGATTCATGCTGGGAAATTGTGGTTAATTGGAGCAGCAGCATCATATGAGATTTATTACAGATTTTTGAACAGATATCCCTCCATTGAGAAGGATTGGGATTTAGAAATTTTGCCTATTACTGCACTAAGATTTTCCACTGAAGGGTCTTTCCCCAGATCCAGGTAAGTTTCAATTATACAGTTCTTGTATTAGTCTATTAATGTTAAATATATATATATATATTTTTTCCTTGCATTACGATTACACTATTCCATTATGCGTACCTAAGAATTGTGGACCAGTTTTGTAGTTAGCTAATTCTTGCTTGCAGATTGTGTATTTTACTTTATTTCTAATTCAAGATTGCTATATTCATCATTGTTCGCGGAAGAAAATCATTAGCCTTGTAAAAATCACAATTTTTTGTACCCATGCTATATGTGACGTTAATTATTGGTACATATTTTGAATGTGTTGTTAATAATTGGTACATATTTTTGTTGAATCCTTGGCTCGAATTTGTGTATCACTTGATGTGATTCGTTGATATGAGATGAGGATATTGAAATTGATTTTTGTTACATCTAAATCACCCTATCCTCTTCCCCAGTTGATTAAATATCCTTTCTGAACTGAATTAAAGCGTCTTTCTAATGGTTAAAACTTGTATGTTCTTGGAGATTGGCAGATTGTGGGCCTTTGTCTATGGTGTGTCATAGATAATTCATAGATCTTACATATCTACGTAATATATACAGGTCACTCTACCATTTGGCCAACGATTTATTATGAACTGCATCAGCTTAAACTGTAAAAATCTGGTATCGGTGCAAAGTAAACTACGGCGTGACAAAGCTTTTGATAAAAGTTTTAGCAGATTTTGTTAAAAGTTGATGAAATTTGTGGTTCCCATGAAACGTGTGATTAAAATTGAAGTTTGACCTAATAAAACAAGGTGTTAATCTACGTATCTTGAAAAGATTATGTGGTTGAACATGTTTCAAAATAGTCTACTTTGATTTAAACATGCTTGTGTAGAAAAAATTCCAGTTAATTTGTAAGTATTTTCCCCGGTTGCCAAAATTATGAGCATCTTCACCCTAAACTTGTTCAGACTGATTTGTTAGAAACTTATCAGACAAATGACAGAATTGATCTCGACTGCTCAATGTTGTTAACTAGTGCCTTCCTCACCATCCCATTATTAGGTTTTGCTGCACTTTGACACCTAATGTTAAAGTTAATTATTGTCTTCTTTTCTGATATCATTGTCAAAAATTTTGATTTTAGACACTCATAGTATGTTTCTATCAACTGAATTTGTTCCATACGGGTTCTTTGCCACTAGAAACACTTGAAATTTGTTAAAGTTAGTTTTAAGTCACCACGCATTAGCATCAGGAAGATGGAAAATTATGCTCAGTTCAGGTACCAAGTTGTATAATGTCCTAATTTTGCGTTCTATTGTCGACAGTCTTCTGATTATTATTATTATTATTATTATTTTTTGGTATATGGGTAGCGATGTCGAAAAGGCTCGGCAGCCCGGGATTGGCCCGAAAAACGCCCGAGATGGCCTGGCCATGGCTCGGTGGGGCCGAGGCTCGGGCCAAGCCCCATTTTGGGGCGTCGGCTCTAGCTGGGCCTGTCCGTGTGGCTCAACGGGCTGGCCCTGTGAGCTGTTTTTTTATTTCTTAAATTTTTTTTTTTTTTTTTAAAGTTTAGATGCATTTTTAAAAAAAAAAATTATTTATTTTTTTAAGTTTAGATGTATTTTTTTATATATTAAAATATTTAATTATTATTTATAATACGTATAAATTGCACAAATTTTAAATACATTATAAAAAATTATAGATTTATAACGAATTTTTTTGTAAAAAAAACACGAGTCGGCTCGGTTTGGACCCGGCTCGGCCCGCTAAGGCTCGAGCTAAAAGTTCGGGACGAGCCTCATTTTTTAGCCGAGCAAAAGGCTTAGCTCGGGCCGAACCCTAGCTTTGAGTTTTGGTTCGCAGCTCGACTCGACTCAGTTCGTTAACATGGCTATATATGGGGATGACAAGCCTTATTATCTTCCTCTGTTCATTTGGCTTCCAATCACGACGTGTTTATTGGATTTGACAGTTGTATGCTAATGATATCTTGCAGCTTGATGGAGTCCTTTGTTCCATTGGGTGGGTTCTTTTCTACACCGACAGACATGAAAAGCCCGTTGAGCAGCTCATACCTCAATGTAGTCCGCTGTCATCTGTGCAATGAGAAGTGTGAACAAGAAGTGACTGCGCTTTCAAATGGAGGATTTACTGATTTATCTGCAGAAAAAAATCATTCTAGTTTGCCTTCTTGGATGCAGATGACAGAAAATGGCGCACTCAATGGGGTGGCTCCGTTGAAGGTGTGTGTCACTTTGAAAATATTTTTGAGCTTTATATCCTATATTGACAAATAGCAGTGACTTTTTGGTTATCCCTCATCACTGGGATGAGCTCATGCTGCTAGAGGAACACATGGAGTGAAATTCAAAGAAGTGAGAAAAAATAGAAAAGAAATTATACTTTGAATGTTTTTGTGGATGTTGTTTCGCATCCTCACAATTGTATGCGTGTACATTCTCTTCGTTTTTATTATGAAGAATTTAAGTTTTACACTTGTGCTAACAATTATTTTTAGTATTAATGAATCCTTTCTTAAGAAGCCATGTACTATTCAGTAGCGTGGATTTAGTTCTTCTGTCTTGGGCATTGAGTGGTAGGATTTTGTTTCATGTAAAATAAGTGGCTGTTTTCTTCAGTGCAGGTCAAAGATGATGGTATGTTACTAAGTGCGAAAATTGCTGGGGTACAGAGGAAATGGGATGGTATCTGTAAACACCATCACTATAATCAACCTCTCCCCAAAATAAATAGCCACCAGTTAACTTTCCAATTTCCATGCGTTCCGGGTACTCAAGTTGCCGAGAAAAGGAAAGGGAATGCCAGTAATGACAGCAGCAACCATACATATGCATCATCGACTGAATGTGGAAGCAAGAATAAAGTTCAATTCTTGTCAACAGATTTAGAACAGATTTCTTCATTGAAAACACGTAGTCCATTGGATGTGCTTTCAGAGGCCGAGAATCTGAAAATTTTGTCCAAATCTTATGAAAAGCCTTCGGCAGTTGAAGATGAGTCGGCCATCCTCAAACCAAATCCTTTGAAGTCTTCAAGTGCTAGCATCAATAATGGTCATACATCTCCAACTTCAATAACCTCAGTGACTCGAGGTTTGAGTCTGCATATGTTTTCTGCTTCTACAGCCAGGGAACCAGGGAAACCGGTAGATCAATGTCGTGCGGATAGTATTAAAGAATTTTCGGGCAGCTTGTCAACAGATGCGGACACTTTCAGTGGAAGAATCTCAAACCACCCCACTCATTCCTCCTCCTGTTTCTTTAATTCAAAAGATCCTAAGATGCTTTACAAAGCTCTAGTTGAAAGAGTTGGTCAGCAGGAAGAAGCTATTAGGATGGTAGTTGAAACGATAGTTCAACGTCAAACAAAAATTGCAGGCCGTCGTGGAGACTTGTGGTTTAATTTCCAAGGTCCTGATAGGCTGGGTAAGAAAAGACTTGTTGTGGCTCTATGTGAAATATTATATGGAAGCACAGAAAGTCTTGTTTGTGTGGATCTAAGTTTCAAGGAGGCAATGTCCCATACAGACACACTATTCAATCTCCAAGGAATAAATACATATGATGTAACAATCCGAGGGAAAACTGTTATCGATTATTTAGCAGAAAATCTCAGCAAGAAACCATCTGTTGTCTTCCTTGAAAATATTGACAACGCTGATCCGGTAGTCCAAAATAAATTGTCTCATGCTGTTAATACCGGTAGATTCTCAGACTTGCAAGGAAGAGAAGTAAATGTAAGGAATTCCCTCTTTGTGACAACTACAAGGTTCATTGGAGGTGGACAAATCTTTTCCAGTAACCAGGAGACAACTAAATACTCGGAGGAAAATATATTGAGAGCAAAGGGCTGGCCAATTCGGATGTTGATAGGAATTGATCTCAATGATGATCTAACGAGCCACAATGCAAGTCAGATAGATGGCACTGATAAAGGATTCTCTAGCCCGATTTTGATGAGCAAAAGAAAGCTTATTGGTACTGATGGAAGTACCACCCCATGTGGAGGCTTGGAGACGACAAAACGAGTTCACAAGGCATCAAACTCGTTTCTGGACTTGAACCTTCCTGCTGAAGGAAGCGAAATATGGGATACTTGCTCTGCAGACCCTGATTGTGATTCCATCTCCGAAAATTCCAGGTCATGGCTCGAGGACTTCATTCAACGAATTGATAAAATGGTAGTCTTCAAGCCTTTTGATTTTGATGGACTCGCTGATAAAATACTTGAGGACATGAAAGAGTGCTTGTGCAAAGTTGTCGGCACAGACTGTTTGTTAGAGACAGAACCAGAGGTAATCGAGCAACTTCTCGCAGCCACATATCTAAAAGGCTGCGAGAAAGTTACAGAGTGGATACAACGTGTTCTTAAGCAGGGATTCATAGCTGCTCGTAAAAAGTTTAGCCATAATGCTTGCTCTGTTGTGAAACTTGTCTCTTGCAAAGGCATTTCCCCGGAAGAAACACCACAAATTCTCCTTCCTCCTAGAATTATGACGAACTGATTTCTCATATAGAGTTTCTTTGTAATTACATGTATAACGTAATGTTTTTAGCATCTAATTAGTTCTTGGTAGCCCGTTGATCCCATAAAATATTGGGTTTTTTGCAGGCTTGTACCATGTAATTTAGACTTCTAGGTCTTGCACATTTTTTTCCTTCTCTTTTGCTGGTTCTTGATGCACAAGTATTTGGTTGTAAAATTATGTACATGTAGCTTAAATTTATGTGTTTTGAGTAATAGTAATAAAATTAAGCCACATTTATTTGCTTCCTGGTCTGAAATAGAAGCAGTTCATCAACGGTGAATTAAGCAACATTTTCTTTGGTCGCGAGTGTATGCACGAGCTTGAGTAGCTTCTCCACATTGGCTCTTAATACTCGGCTGGATGCGGTTGGAAAAGATACTTCAAATGAGGGCGAAATACCAATATAGGATATGGAGAAACTTTTGGCGTTGATGTGGCTTTGTTGGAGGCTAGAAGCATGGGCGGAGCCCAGTATGGTTCAGTGTGGGTACGGTTCACACTGAATTTTTGGGCTCAATTTTTTTTAGTTATATGCTAAGTTCTAGCCCAAGAAGGAAGCCCAAAATCTATTATACCCAGCGTCCCAGGCCCAGCCCAATCCAAAGAATGTAAACACTGTTTCACTTCCCACCCTTTGCTCCATTTCACTTCCCAAATCCCACTCGTCTTCTCCATTTCACTTTGCACTCGTCTGCTCTGCCTCCGGCCCTCCGATCATCAATCTCTCGAGTCCTTGTGGCTCCGCGTCTGCTCCATTTCACTTCGCACTCGTCTGCTTCGCCTTTGCCTCCGGCCCTCCATTTCACTTCGCACCCGTAAGATACCGAGTTCTACGCAATATTGAATTGATTGATTTTGTTGACTCATTTGCTGATTGCTGCTTTTTCGTGTTTTTACAGAGGCGAAAATTTATTTGGCCCCAGAATTAGAACACCTTGTACATGGTACACCTTCTCTGGTTAGTCCGCGAGGTAAGTGGTGATAATTTTTGGATGACATGGTTTTTTAATATTGTGTTCTGGTGCAGTGTAGAGATTCAATTGTTAGTCTGTTACGAATTGAAATTTGGGTATTGTTGAGTAGAAATTGCTGAAATCTGGGTATTATTGAATTGACATTGCTAAAATTTTGGTATTGTTGAAATTTGAGTATAGTCTTATGAAGAGATTCTTTCAAAGAAAAACTGATTTGGACAAAAATTGTGTCCACCCTGACAAAAATTCATGGCTCCGCCCCTGGCTAGAAGGATAGTAACGTGTAGACAAAGACCAATTTCGGGCTTACAACTGAAAATATTAGGCCCCGCTTGATAGACATGATTTTCCATGGAAAATGGAAATTCTAACTTTTGCATGTGTTTGATAGCAAAATTTTCTCCAGAATTTTTTTTCACCTTTCCACATTTTCCAACTTTTTTAGGAAAAAGAATTCTTGTTGTTTTGATTGGTTTTGATTTTCCAAGTTCTTTTTTTTTTTTTTTGCAATTGGAAAAACAAAGCCAAACGAATGGTAGTCGGTGTGGTAATTTTTTTTGAATTTTTTTTTTTGGCAATTGGAACAAATTCTGGACCCAACGGTAGAAAAAAATTATCATTTTAATGGATAATTTTCATAAAAAACGAAGTTAAACGGAATTAAACTTTCAACATTTTCCACCTGGAAAATTATACTAATCGAACACAATTAATTATAATTCTTAGTAAAATAATTTTTAGGCAATTTAATTCTATGTAAAACATTTTCTTTCCACCAATTTTTTATCTTTGCAATCAAACGAACCCTAGAAATGTTGAGTTTTACGAGGAGGAATACCTCTGATTATTAAGTCAATAATAAATTAAAAAAGAGGCTATTGGCGCAATGCCATGGTTCTGCTGCCAAATACCCTACCTTTCCAAATTGGATGAAAACCTCCTCAAATCACCTTTGAGGTTCGCGCTCCTCCTTTTTTTTTTTTTTTTTCCCTTAATAAAACACTGGGAAACGAGGAATATATCATTTGGTTCTTTTGCTCCATGCTCTTCCAGCTTTTTTATTTTTTCTTAATAAAACATTGGAAAATGACGAATATATCATTAGGTTGTTTTGCTCTCTGCTCTTCAAGCTTTTCCCACATTTCAGTTGCTGCTTTCATTTTAATCTCTGCACTGTCAAGAAGTTAGTCTCGGCAGGATCCCATTTCAATAGATCTTCTTTCTTGGCCAATACGAACAACCAGTCAAGGGCGGACCTAGATTAATTTTGCGTGGGGGCGAGATTAGGGATAGAGTCAGCTCGTCGAAGTAGAGGGATCTAAAGTTGAAGGGGTGGGGGCCTATGGGGGTTCGGGGGCAACGCTCTCGAAATTTTTTTTTTTTTAGTTGTTAAATAGTTTAGATTTAGTTGCATTTTCCCAACTAGTTCATGCTATATAGGTCATGAACGAAGCCTCTCACTTTGCATCAAACCCACAAATATATTCACTCTGACCATGCAACAGTTTTTGCAATCACATGTGGTCAAAATGAGATTTACATAACATATCAATTCTTCAGCAATATTTGCCACCTGAACTACTACGTGGCCAAAATACTTTCCTTTCGAATCGTGGACTTCAGTTGTCAAATCATCTCCAAGCCCTTCTGGCACGCTGTATTCAAGTGGGAAGGAAATTTAACCATCCAACTCTATGAGATTGAAAAATATGTAACAAGATTAAAGAGAGAAAGATTACATACAAAACATGAGTTTCACCAGATCCTGGCTGCATTCGAGATGGAAAATAAGCTAAAAAAGCTGTAAAAAAAATTAAAAAAATTTTTTTTTTTTTTTTTGGGTTTTTTTTTTTCAGTGGGGGCAGCCGCCCCCGCTAGGCCCTTCGTGGGTCCGCCCCTGCAACCAATAATGTTTTGCCATTTCAAATTGTTGCTGCCCCAGTGCCAACAAACCTTCATAAAAACTTGGTTCCGCCCACAAGATTCCCACGACACTACTGCTCAAAAATTGTATCTTCATGTATATAAATGTATGTAACTGTATATTTTTTTGTACTGTTGTAGCATGAAGAACTACAAACTGTAGAGTGGCTATGGAGACTTAAGGATCGAAATACGTTCTCTAAAATAAGGGTAATGAAATTAACGAGAAGACCATTTTTGTGGGATAATTGAATCTGCGTGTGAGAGAGAATCAAATTGGTATCGTCTCTTTGGATTTTTACAATTGCTTAAGCTGAATATCTGAGCCTGAATCCACAATCTACAGTTCAAAATTTGGGACTAAGAGAATTTCTGTGAAGAGGAGGCGACGGCGGCGGTGGGAAGAGGGGTAGGTAGGAGATAAATGTATTTTTTTTTTAAGTTTTAATTATTTATTTGGACTCGTTTATACATTTTTGGAAAATTTGAGGTTACAACTGCAATTAGTTCTTTAGTTTTTTCTCTATCCTTTTATTTTATTTAAATATGAGGATATATTTATCATTTTACAAGTCTTTATTGAGAAAATAGAAGAAAATGAGATCTTTAAGTGGGAGTATTTGGCAATAGATTCATAATATGGGGAGCATTACGTCAATAAATCTTAAAAAAACATATAAGGAATAGACTATAAATTGAATAATAATAATAAAAAAGGTATCTGAATAATCTTAATAATCTCAAGGGAACCATTTTTGCCCACGTCCAACTAATAAGTGAAGTCCCAATTGAGAATAATTGCACATCATCAATCAAGTTGTGGAATATTGAGGGGATCAAATGTGCTCTCGTAATTATCCATTACCTTGTCATTAACTGGTTATAGGTTAGTCCACAATTTTACGTATGCTTACAAACATAGATGCTACGTTTATACATGGAAAGTTCGTACAGCTGGACCCCAAATTGTGTGTGTGTGTGTGTGTTTTTTTTTTAAATTTAGACAAATACGTATAAGTTTGAGATTATGCTTGTTTTCCATGATGGTTACGTGTGAATAATGGTGCGTTCGAGTCACATTATTTTGAAAAAATGTATTTTGAAATAGTAGATTGATTGAGAATGTGTGGTTGAAAATAAAGAAAAGTTATTGATATGATATAAAATATTATTTTATTGAAGAATGTGTGGTTAAAGATGAATAGAAGAATGAGAATAAAAATTTTATTGTTGTTTTCTATTAAAGTATGAGAGCGATGGCAGGATAGGTGACCTGTCCCTTTAATATTGGCGAAAACTAATTATTCCCATAAAATAAATCATTCATTTTCGGCAACACGAAGAAAGGTCAGCAAAAGATGTAAATGGAAGGTAAGCAATATTTTTCTGCCAACCACCCACAGCCACGTGCAGTCTTTCAGAATTAATAATTACTTTTTTAAAAAAAACGTTTGATTAATAATGCACGTGCGCATTTAAACTTTATTATTTAAATAATCAAAAGTGAAGGTGAAGGTGAGACTGAGCTGTCTTAATTCCCCTAATAAAGCCAGTAATGAGTAATGCGGTTCACTCATAAATACTGATGTGATATTTAGATGATGAGTAATCAGCGCTAGTAATAACACCATTTGGACACTGGGCCATGTGCCGCCAACTTTTAAGAATTTTTTTTTTTTTTCAATAAAATCATATTTGATATCTGGTATCGATTGAAATCTAAATTTTAATTTTAATCAAGGTTAACAATTAATTTTAATAATATATTTTATGGAATTCATAATTGTTTAACTTTTATCAAAATTTACTAAAAATCTAATTTTAATCTCCGCCAAAGTTAGTAAACAATGGTAAAATCATAATAAATTTGAATTTCGATAACATGCTAATGTTAAAAATTCTTTGACGATCATACGCTAATCGAATATATAAATTGCTTATGTAATCTCAAAACTTATTTCGAGAACTATATTATGGATATATCGAATAGTTCAAACAGATATCGAAAATAGTTAAAAATACATTAAACGTGAGTCTTAAAAGAAAAACATCTAACTCGCATTTAAAAAAAATAATCAATTATTTCATTAACATTTATTATTTTTTGCAATACAAGTTTATCAATGTAATTTTCATCATTTTATGGAATATGACATAAAAAAATTTCGAAATTTTACATCCAAAAAATTTACATGAGGTATGATTTTTTTGGACGTGAATTTTCTATTGTTAAATTTCTCCCAACTTCTTTACAAGTTCTTTTGTGCCCCCCATAACTTTAAAGTTCTGTGTCCGTCCTTGTATTTGGATAAAACCCCTCTCGCAATCTCTATTTATCCGTAGTAAATTTTGAAGGCAAATAATAATAATAATAATAATAATAAAATTAGGAAATATTTTTTTCCCCTGGCTCTGCTCTAATGAAGTGTGATTTTTATTTGGTAATTTTCCATGGAATAGATTTAAGAAGTAGAGGCGGTGAGAGGGTACACAGGTGATGCAATTTCACTGGGCCTCAACTTTGTAGGGACACTAAAAATAGTTCTGTTATATATTTTTGGTTCTAGAAAGGTAAATTTTTTTGTAAAAGTAAATTTTTGTTACGTGAAAGAGACGTTGTTTTGAGTTTTTTTATTGGTGCACGTAGGTTTTTTAAATTATACGAAAGGAGCACCATTTTAAAATATTGCACGAGGCACCCAAAATCTCATGATCGACCCTGTTAAGAAGGTATGTTATTTGTTTGTTTTGCTATATTAACACAAAAAATTTGTTTATTTGCATTAGTTTTTAATTGCACTAAAGTTCCAATATTTCCTTGTTATCATATCGCTTCCTTTTTTGTCTAATTGTTATCGTCAATCTTTCATTACATTTTTGTCCATGATAATGATTTATGTCTAGATATTTTTGTAGCATGCTTAGAAATGAGAAACAAATGCTTTTGTTCATGTCCCTTTATTTGCAAATTTTAAAAGTATGATACTTTTTTTAAATGGAAATCGTGATCAAGGACTAGTAGTTAATTGATGAAAAGTTGAGTATAAAAACGCGATTAAAAAAAATTAGGAACACAAGTACGATAATGAGCAAATACTGGAGCCTTTTAATGCAATTAAAAAATCGTGCAACGACGTAATTATCCTACTTGTTACTCTATATAAAAAAATAGTAGGTGAAATGTTATTTTCAAAAGTACGTTTTTGTAAATTTTTTAATGAAATGGTTTTTTCCCTTTATATATTACATTTAATTAAAGTTTCAACTTACACTTCAAATATTTGGATTCGGATGGTCCTCATGTTGTGAAAATCATGAGGTCCAATAAATAGATACGTAATTTCAAATGTGATCATACAAATCAAAATTGAACAGTGGGCGAAACTATCAAAATTGTGATAAGATTTCACATGCAACATGTTATGCACCACATATAAAGAAATATAAAACATAAATGTTCATTGTCTAGTGATGCAAAAATCCTAACTGAAACGAAAATGACTTGCTTGTGGTTAAAACTACATGCAAAATACTTCTAATATAAACCCCACGAATTACTTTTTCAAAATAAATTTATCAATGCTCAAACATTGTTTGCCTACGTTCTTCCAGATGTTCGACGCAATGCATTGTTATAACTAACGATTGGTTTAGAAGTAAAATTGAAGATTATATTCTAGAGCTGTCCGTGGATCGATTATGCTCGGTTATGCTCCGTTCCAATATTTTCGGGTATTTAATAAATAGATCCGCCATGTTCAAATATAATTATGGAACTGTTCGGGTTCAGTTCGGTTCCATATCATAATTAAATTTTTTTAACATTTACAGCAACATTACATAAATATAACTAATGACATTTCATTCGTAACTTTTACAAATTAACGTAGCATAATTTAAAAATATATAAATAACTAGCTGTCGAATAATATTAATTCAATGTATACAAATACCAAAAAGTAGATATTAATATTTAAATATCGGTGATCCATATTAAAAAATTGAGGCCCAATACTTAAAATTATGAAATGATTTGATTTATTTAATTAATTTGTTAATTTATTTAGAAAAAAATAAAATAATTCAATAAAAAAAAATTACTTAGTTTCGGTTCTTGGTCTAGACCAGAGACCCGACCCATACCCATCGGTTCTCGAATCGGGTATCCGTTCGGGTATTTAACTTACGAAGAACCGTTCGATTCGGTTCGGTTAGGGACTTTTGGACACCCCTATTATATTCTACCGTGACTTGTTCGTTTGTACTTGTTTGTGTGAAATTTTCGAATTATACAGAGCTTCGTTGAAATTCTTTCATAGTTTTGATTTTAAATCATCTGTTTTTTTCAACACATGATGAACATATTTAATCAATCTTATTATTCAAAGGACTACAAAGAAATGTATTTTGCCAGTAATTATAAATTTGCTAGTTATCATACTTCTAAAAACTTATCACTAACGGTTGGAGCCTGGAGGACTTGGTCTCATACCGCAAGCTAACAAAATAATATCGACAGCGAATTTATTTTGCCAAACACAGTGCTGCCACACGTTAAATTGGTCCCCACCAACAAAGTTATCCGACACTTGGTCCATGTCATTTAACAAGTGCTCATGATCTAGACGATTCAAACCCATTAACGAGTGGTTTTTTCTGCCTCCGATCCATGTGGACCGGTCTGATCAATTCAATAGTGTTATTCATGTTTCAAAGATATTGAATTTGTACTCTGCAAAAACATTAATGAGAATATCTACTTTCTTTTTTTTCAATTATTGATTAAAAATTGATGAGTTGGCCAGCCCAGCTCATTTAGTTCACAATATTGACGTTACGGGCTACATTGATTTACAGATTTTGAAGACGGTTCAAATTACCCGACATCTCAAACTCTATCAGGGTAAGTTCTTCTGAACTGGACCAATCAAAAGGTGACACGAATCTTTCAAAGCCCTACATCATATTTCCCAATAAGAACCACCAGATAATATTTGACAACATCAATTTATGGTAAGCACAAGTACACACCTTATTATGCCACTGTTTCTCTCATTCTTTTGAAAAAAATAAATTCTGCATACTCGTTTAAACAATGAAATATTTTACATATAAACTTAAAATTTTTCTCTATATTTTAACCACGCATTCTCCAAAAAATCACTATCTAAAACAATGTTTTTTTTTTAAAAAAAAAAAAGCCACCAAGCAGAGGCAACATATTATGTCACGTACCTATAATAGCATGGTCGACACTTCAGAGTATAATGCGCACTCAACAAAAAAAAAAGCATGAAGATAATTTGATTATTCGTTATCTTGAAAGTAAAAGTGAAATCTTAGCCCATGATTGGTGATGATTAAAATCAGATTTTTAGTAAATTTTAATAGAAATTGATGATATGTTTGATTGAAAGTTGTGAATCACATAAAATGTGTGGTTAAAATTAATTTTTTTTACTTTAACTTGAATTAAAATCTTGATTTTAATTTCTACTAAGCTCCTATTTGACACTCATTCTATCTCATTCTCATACTCATTTTTTTCTCTTTATTCATTTCAACCACACATTCTCTCAATAAAATAATATTATACACAAATATAAATCCATGTTTGTCAACCATTAATCTAACTCTATTTGTTATAGTAAGATTCTCCACCACACATTCATTCAATAAAATATTATACACAAAAACTAATAAACTTACTTTAAATTTCAACCACACATTCTTCAAAAAATATTATTCAAAACTTCATTCTTCTCCCAATAATAGGAGACAAACAAGCTCCAAAATTATTCATAACTTTTCCATCACACATTCTCTCATCAATAACTATTTAAAAATTTTTATTCTCCAAAAAATGGGTGTCAAAGACCCTCTAAACAGGGGCTTATTTTGAACAAAGATTTTTCGTACTTGAAGCAAATTTACCTTTTATATTTTTTGAAAACGGATCATTTGTATAAAAAAAAAATTTAAAAAGTTGATTTGTGTGTATTAAAAAATAGAATTAGAAAATAATACAGTTTTTGGCATGTGTTATACAAGTGAGTTTATAATATTAAAAAATAATAATTATTATGAACTGTTGACTTTTGAATGTTGACTAAAACACATGATTGAGGCACAATATAATTAAGAAATCCCAAATCAATTATTGACATCAGATCTATTGACCATCAGTGGTGTAAAAGTTGGATAAGATGATTCAGATTGGTGATTGGATTGAAAAAATTGATAATCAAACTAACTTTTGGACTGAACTCTGGTTCAATCGAAATATCTCGATTTGATATGCCAAAATTGTATGCATAAGAATTGAGACAAAACAAAATTATGGAAAATCAAAATGAATGGATTTAAAAGGGTTTTCTTACATGAAAGGGAAGTGTCTTGTAGTATAAAAATGAAAATATGGTATATATCCGAAAATAATTTTTCTTTTCTAGAATTTATATCGATTTATCCCCAACGTGTTCACGTCCTATTTCCTTCAAAAAAAAAAATTACGTGTCAACATGTGTGTCTCCCGTTTTCGTGTTTGTGATTCTTAGTTTATGAAAAAGAGGAGATAGGAATTGGCAAAAGGAAATATATCAATTCCATGAAGAACGTAGTGTGGTAGAGAGCTTCAATAAACAATAATTCCATTATTCCAATCTTTAATATTGTCAAATAGAATCAATGCCCTCACCCCACCACGCACAATAATTTTTTTTAGCAACTATCCATTGATAATTTTCAATAACTGACGGTTCAAAAGTGAAATAATTACATCACGCATGAAACCCTACAAATGAATATGGACCGTCCAATTTTCAATTTTCATTTTTCTGAATCTAGGATTTTATCCTAGTACAAGATTTACAGTTAGTTTAATTAGTAAAGGAAAAATAATTATATGATAAAAGTTTATTCGCAACCAAAAAAAAAAAAAAAAAAGGTCCTCTACGATAAGTCATCTTGGAGATTTTAAGGATTCCCCTAATTGAGATTTGCCTTTAGGGCCCTTGGTCCGGATGTAAAGTCGATATTCGTCAAAAGTCATGGCTGAATACAGTGCAGGTCGATCTGATGTCACAAGTTCCTTAGCTGGTTGTATCAATAAATCACTCTTAGGATTATAGAAATAGGCAAGTGAGAGACGTTCCTGATTAGAATTGACAATTACTCGATGTTCAACGCTCTTGTAAATAGCATTACTTAGGACCTGTTTTTTGTAAAACAAACAAAATTCATAATTAGTCCTACGTAAATCAGGGAGTACATTATGCAATTTCTAATGATTAAAGACTATTCAAATGTGACGAAATTGACTAGCAAATTAAATATTAAACCATTACTATTCCACTTTTGAGTCCATTTCCAAATTCTTAATAATGCCGTATTGTTTTATATATTGACAAGTTGGAAGGCTCAATAAACGCACGTTTTTCATATAATTAGGTGTTTTCAAACACATGGCCTACCATGTGCCCTTGGTTTTGTGAATACTAACCCAACTGCATTGTATTGAATAGTACATCACAGGAACACAGCGTTCATTTTTTTTTTTCATTAAAGCCTCACCCCGCCTGTGTACAATTTAAATATTGACTTCAATAATTATGAGCGGAAAAAAAAAACCCAAAAGATGAGAGTAAGCACCTGAATCTGATCGCCAATATTGACAATAAAAGCGTGCGGGGCCGGCTTAACTGTAATCCACCCGTCATTTTTACGAACCTGGAGCCCTGGTACGTTGTGATCGGGTAGGAGAAAGGTCATTCCACCCGGATCCGAGTGTGGGGAGAGGCCAAGAGTGAGATCCGGTTGTGGACATTTGGGGTAGAAATTGACTCTCAGACAAGCTCCAATATCATCTCCCCCAAACGCATTTTTAAGAAAATTTTCTTTCAACCCGAGATTAATGGATAAAGCTTTTAATAAAACCCCACCTAGCCTCACCACTTGCTTCGAATATTGGTCAATCACTTCCCTACATTAATTTATCAAAATTAATTAATATTAAATAAACACTATATTCGAAATCACGTTAATCTACATCGACATAAAGTAACTAACCGAGCAGACTTAATTATGGCAATTTTTAATACATCGTGTACCACTTCGCACCTTGTACGCGCATGTATAATTAAACAGTGACGAAAGTACCCTAAATTGTGCTCCATTATTATCAAACATTTGTGAAGAGACACAAGGGTTATTTTGGAGTCTTTTGAGAAAAAAACGAAGTTAGGCAATGAAATAGTATTATTATAGTCACGAGATAAACGAACAATCTAAAGCAAGCAACAAAAGTCGTATTGTCTAATCATATCGAGTACCTGAGGGGTGTGGGAAGAGCAGGCCACTTGTTATAATCCCTCAACGAGCAAGGAAGATAGTGAAGAAAGTAATAATCACTCCAGTCAAGAATGGCACCCTTTTCGACCCCTAATCGACTCCCGTAGCCTTCATAAGTCTTTGGTGAGTTTCCATAAGCTTGTTTCATTTCCAGAGGTTGATGAAAAAATTCACGCCAAACTTCCCTAGCTCGATCCATAAGGTCGGGACTCACTCCATGGTTTACTACTTGGAAAAATCCCCACTCGGAACAAACCTCGTATATTTTGTTTAACGTTGTGGATTCAAGGTTGTCACCACCATTTAAGCCTCCAAGATCAATTATAGGGATGTTGGCATCAATACTGGTGGTCGACTCAAACGCTGGCCTGGCCGATGGAGGTTTGACATATCTATCAGGTATGGCTGTTATGCCACTGTCTGATAAGGATTGGACTCGGATTATTGGTTCAGGCCAGGCTCCTGGGCAATTCATGTTAAGGAGTTTTCAAGAAGTTTCTTAGCTATTACCTGGTCTGATGGATTCTTTATAGTAGAATCCGGTGGGTTGGGGTGGGATTTTTGTGAGCGGTTGGCTGGGAGTTATAGATGCCTGTTGCTTATTGAAATTGACGTGAAAGAGAACGTGAAATATGTGTGATATATTTCAAGAGAACGATTTAGCCTCCTGTAATATTAAAATATAATACCTCTTGTCTTTATTACGAAATATCCCATATGTTTTCACATTGATAGAAAATCTCCATATATGACCTTTTTAAGTGCGGAAGACCCTCCTGCCATCTAAATCCGTTATTGGAGTCCACTTAAAGAGGGCTAAAATGAATGATTATCAAAGGGCAAAATAGTCTTTCCTTAACCCTCCACTTATTAAAATAGTTTCCAGTAAAAAGAAAGGGGACGTATAAGAAATCAACAATCACCTCTTATACAAACCCACAATCGACAACAATTGTGCACGACATCACCCACAATTGGAGAAAATTCGTTAGTTGAAGGTCTCAAACCACGTCTTTCTACAAACCCTTTTGCAAAAAATTTCAATTTTTGTTGGGGGTTAGTTTTTTTTTTTTTTTTTTTTCTTGAACCAGTGGAACCGAACTGGAACCAGATAGAATTGGTCGATTTGGTTCCGATTTCTCTCCTAATCGGGTCAATTTTGGGACTATGGATTGAGAATCGTCCAGTTCTCAATACTACCTTGAGAATCAATAGTAATTTTGGTTATCTCACATTTCTCTTTTTGTTAATGCATTGCACCAAGATACCCAAATCTTTGAAAATTAGATCTCAAGATTGTCTAAAGTCAAAATCTCATGTTTCATACGTTTTTTCTTTACTTTACAACAAAACCTAATTTGTAATCAAAATTCAAATTTAAATACTTTTATAAAATATAGTTGTAGTTCAATATTTCATAAAAAAAAATCAAATTTCTCATTGTTTTCAAAATGATCGCCACCAAGAATCAACATCAGTGATGACTACAAAAGATAATAAGATTATAAATATTCCACGTATTCGTAATATATATTGTTGTATGGATTTTCTTAAGAAATAAATTTATAATCAGATTTTACCGTTTTATGTTGTGTTTATAGTTTATCATTTTTTTAACATTTATGTATTGTTTTATTACAAGAATGACAAGTAATTCTTGTACTCTATTTTTCTTTATTTTCAATCTAAAAAGTAGTTGCGTGTTCTATTTTTATAATTTTTAAATATAAATAACCTGATCGGATTGAATCGGAACTGGGTAGTTCGATTTCGGTTTGGTTCTATAGTTAGATATAGAACCAATGGTTCTATTTCTACGACTCCCATTGGTATTCAATTCTATTCGATTCCCTTTAGGATCGGACATAATCAGATCGCGCACGCTTCTAGTAATTGTATTTCGATTTTTACATTGAAAATTAATTTTTTTATATTTTTAAATGGGTTTCTCAAATTAGTTGATTTATGTTATGTGCACAGTTTCCTACTGCGTCCATCAAGGATGTTTGCTCCTAAAATAAGAGATTTTGAAGATGCTTCTCCTCAATATGGTTAGTGTCCATGTTTTGCCTCTCAAAATGAGTCAATACAACAATTTGTTACCTTTTGTTGTTCGATTTTTTTGTATCTTATGTGTATATGTGTTGATTACTATGAGTTTTGATCTAGTTCGAGTAATTATTTAATTTTCATCTACACGCAATCGAATATATGGACTACTGCACAATGACAATTCACAACAGAGTTTTTTTATAAGCGGAATAATGTGAGATACACGGTACAATGACGTTCTTGAATTACGTGAGGCCTTCTCACTTCAACATGGATTGGTTTGAAGCATTTTCGTATGTTTGGAGATTATGAATCTCTAGACTTCTATTTTAGGAGGCAAAAAGGTAGTTTGGGTAGTGTTTTGTCTAGATTGCGAAGTAAATCAGATGTGAGGGGATATTAAAAGACATTAGTAGACACAGGTTGGCGGAGATATATGTAGCAGTACCAAACCAAACATATGCACTGCCAAATGAACCGTATGAATAACCAATAGAAGATGATCGCAGGAGTAGTGTGCATAATGAAAGGGATGAATACAGTACTGATGGATGATGCATCCCGGCAGTCTATGGCATTGAAGGTGGTGTAATGGATCATGACATTGGTGAATTTTTAACTGAAAATATAGAGGAGACATGGTCTCAATTTGAGGAAACCCTTACATATGATGCCGACGTCGGTAATGTACAACGCAAATAAGTTGAACGACAACTGAAAATAATGATGATGACAAAACAAATGAACCAGTAGAAGGTCTTGTCAAGTCGGACTATGAAATTGAGGATGAACAATCAAGTAGTGGTGAACCTGAAGTTGAGACGATAAGCGTTGATTTTGATTTTGTTTGATTTATACCAAGGGCAATAAGTTAGAGCGAATGACGCAGATTACGGCTATATTAATATAATATTAAAGAAGAGGAAGAATACAGGAAATTGTAGCCATTCTCTAAAAAGTCACACCTACAATAACACCACTGATGTGGTCATTATTTTATACCCGAGCATGAGGACTTAGAAATGAATGTGCTCCGGATTATGAGGCTTCAGTCCTCGGGTTTTAGACGTGATCGGGATACATGTCCCGAGGACACCTTGGTCAGATCTCTCCAAAAGACATAAGGGGAGTCCTCGGGCTATTATGTGGTCGGGATATTCACTTGGGCTGCCCGTGATCAAACATCACCTATCATCATTCATTAGAATTCCTCTCCCCACAACAACGCACCATCGAAGGAATCCTAAGTCACAAAGGAGTCATCTCTTTGGAAACAATCCTAACAAGGTAAGACTCCTACCGGGTGTCCAACACCAGTTCCTACAACCACTCCGAAAAGTAAGGAAAGAACTCCTACTTGAACTCCGCTACCTACCACTATAAATATGTTACCCCTGTTCATTATTCAGGTACGCTTTACACATATTTTCAGCATATATTTACTCTCTCTATTCTCTCTCTGACTTAAGCATCGGAGGGGCGACGAGGTCAACCCTCGACGCCTTTGTTTCAGGTACCGGAAGATCTTGTTCGTGCTCATTCTCGGTCATCAAGCTCGGGAAGTCAACAGGTACGATTTTTGGCAGCATCATTTGGCGCCGTCTGTGGGAAACGCTACCAAAAGTCATGGTAAATACACGTTCAGGTCTTCCTCTCGCAAGCTCAACCGCTCCAAACCAACCACCCGCGGCAGATCCTCAAGTTCATCAGGAAGGAGCGCCGGAGGGGTCAGATCCCCCACCCGCAATGGTTACCGCTGGAGCATTCGAGGAGCTACGTCAACAAGTTGCGGCCTTGACCCAGCTACTCAGCTAAGGAAACATCCCCCAAGCTTCAGCACCAGCACACACGCAAATACCGGCTTCGGAAGGAGGTGTCGTGGCTGATGCTCGAGCTCGGGATATCCGTGATGCCCACGACAATGGTGGCTCCGGGGCCTCGGGCATACCCCCATATGCCTCGGCCTCGAGGTTGGTTACCATGGACTCGGGCAAGCTCGCGCGGATCATACAAGATGGAATTATGGCAGGACTACAGCAGAATGCCAAGGGAATGACGGGGTTCACCCCAAACACTCCGTTCACACCCAAGGTTCTTTCATATCCGCTCCCAGACAGATTCAAGTTCCCCCGCATGAAGGAGTACGATGGAACGACCGACCCCATCAACCATCTGAATGTCTATACAGACGTCATGAACTTACAAGTTGCACCAGATCAAGTGATGTGCAAAGCCTTTCCTCAAACATTGACCAACGCTGCTAGGGATTGGTTCGCTACGCTGGAGCCCAATTCCGTATCATCATTCTCTGGCCTTGTCGAAAAGTTCTCCGCCTTCTTCGCCAGCAACAAGCGCATCCGGAAGACAACGGCTACCCTCATGCAGCTCCGCCAGGGACCTAACGAGACCTTGCGTAATTTCATGACGAAATTCAACAAGGAAAGATTACAGATACCCGACCTCCACATCACGGCGGCGGTTTCGGCTCTAACATATGCGGTAAGGTGTGAGGCTTTTAGGATGTCTTTGTCTAAAACACCCCCGAAGTCAGTAACGGAGCTCCTAACCCGAGGAGAAAAGTACATCAACATGGAGGAGGCAATGAGGGCCACCCCTAGCTCTGAGAAATCCCAATATAAGAGGTTGCATGAGCCTATTGCGCGACAAGATCATGCTCGGGGTAAACAGAGGCAGGAAGGATCGCCTAGGCCGTTCACCCGTCTGAACACTCCTCAGTTCAACATCCTGATGGAAATCCGAGACATGAAAGATCTTAAATGGCCTCCCAGGCTGCGAACTCCCCCGGAGACAAGAGACAAGAGTAAGTACTGTGACTTTCACAGGGATCATGGGCACACTACGGATGAATGCATAATGTTGCAACGGGAAATCGAGGCATTGATCAAAAGGGGATTTTTGAGGACGTACGTCGGGAACGACAAACGTCCAAGGAGTGATCACAGCAAGGGCAGGGCATCGGGCCCAGAAGGAGGTAACAAACCCACTGCTGGTACGATCAACATCATAGTTGGAGGAATAGCTTCGGGGGGAGATTCGAACAATAGGAGGAAACAGTATGCTAGACATCATGGGTTGGCCAAGGAAACCACCCTTTCCAACATTGAAGACATCACTTTCGGAACAGAGGACATGGAGGGCATTACATTCCCTCATGACGATGCTTTGGTCATATCCGCCATAATATCCAATTTTGAAGTCAAGAGGATACTCGTAGACAATGGGAGTGCCGCCAATGTATTGTCCCGAGAAGCCTTCGAGAAGATGGGAATTTCTGCCAACCAGCTCAAGATGGTCAAGACCCCGCTCCAAGGGTTTGGGGGTGGAACAATCATTCCAGAAGGGATTGTTGACCTTCCGCTAACTCTGGGCATGGGCCAGAAGCAAGTGACGGAGATGACGTCCTTCCATGTAGCACAGACCTCCGTACCATACAACGCTATTTTGGGAAGACCATTACTCAACAGGATCAGGGCCATTGTATCCACTTTCCACCTTGCTATGAAATTCCCAACGAATCATGGCATAGGGATTGTACGTGGTGATCAAACAGCAGCCAGGAAGTGTTACATCTCGAGCATTCAGGGATTGAGCACAGACGTCATGCAACTGACAACCCCTGAGCTCGAGCTCGAGCATCATGGTAGACTTTCCGCGGTAGAAGATCTGGTAGAGGTCGAGCTCGAGCATGGTAAAAAGGTCACCATTGGTCGGGATATTGATGCCGCTCTCAGGGATGAACTCATCAGGTGCTTGACCCGCAACATTGATGTATTCGCTTGGAAGGTAGAGGACATGCCAGGGATAGACCCCGAAGTTGTGGTCCATAGACTCAATGTGAACCCTGGCGCAAAGCCGGTAAAGCAGAGGAAGAGACAATTTGCGCCAGAGAGACGGGAAGTGATACGTGAGGAGATTAACAAACTCGCCAATGCTCAATTCATTAGGGAGGTCCAATATCCGGACTGGCTTGCCAACGTCGTCCTTGTCAAGAAGGCTAATGGTAAATGGAGAGTATGTATTGATTTCACAGATCTCAACAAGGCGTGCCCAAAAGACAGTTATCCTCTACCTCGGATCGACAATTTGGTGGACAGCACCTCAGGTTATAAGTTGTATAGCTTTCTTGATGCTTTCTCAGGATACCACCAGATCCTCATGGCTGAGGAAGATCAAGAGAAGACGTCATTCATAGCCGACTCTGACATCTACTGCTATAAGGTCATGCCATTCGGTTTGAAGAATGCAGGGGCGACATACCAGAGGCTCATCAACAAAGTCTTTGCTGGTCTAATCGGGAAGAACATTGAGGCTTATGTTGATGATATGGTGGTCAAGAGTAAGCAAGAGAATGAACATATTTCCGACCTAGAAGAAGTATTCTCGACTCTCCGAAAATACCAGATGAAGTTAAACCCAACCAAGTGCGCCTTTGGAGTGGCATCAGGGAAGTTCCTGGGCTTCATGATCACTCACAGGGGAATTGAGGCCAATCCGGACAAGATACGAGCTTTAATGTCCATGGAGCCACCCGGGAATAGGAAGGAGGTCCAGAAATTGACAGGTCGGGTTGCAGCGTTGAATAGGTTCATGTCTAGGGCAGCGGACATGTGCTTTCCTTTCTTCAAAGCATTAAGAGGAAATCAGAGTTTCAATTGGAATGAGGACTGCAAGAGAGCTTTCCAGGAACTCAAACAGGCGTTGGCCACCCCCCCGGTGCTCACGAAACCTGAACCTGGGGATACGTTATACTTATACATGGCCGTATCCCAGAATGCAGTCAGTGGGGTGCTGGTGAAAGAGGTGAAGAGGGCTCAACAACCCATCTACTATGTAAGCAAAGTATTGTTGGACGCAGAGACAAGGTACACACTAGCTGAACAGCTTGCCCTGGCACTGATTGTAGCAGCCCGAAAGCTACGTCAATATTTTCAGGCGCATCCCATTATTGTGCTCACAGATCAACCACTCAAACAAATACTCCAAAAGCCAGACGTCTCAGGGAGATTGCTGAAATGGGCAATAGAGCTCAGTGAATTTGACATAGAGTTCAAACCCCGGCCCTCCATCAAAGGACAAGTCCTAGCAGATTTCATCGCCGAGCTCACTCCAAGGACTCGGGGGCCAGAGGATGACCCGACCACAACCAGAGACGTGTGGGAAATATTTGTTGATGGAGCATCTAACTCCTCGGGCTCGGGTGCGGGTGTCATCCTCAACAGCCCGGACAAGTTAACTGAAATTCAATGTGCTCTGAGGTTCGAATTTGAGGCTACCAACAATGAAGCAGAATACGAGGCCGTGGTCATTACTCTTGAACTTGCGAGCAACTTGGGAATCGAGCACGTCAAGCTGTTTAGCGATTCACAACTCGTGGTAGGACAGATCGAAGGAACATTCGAAAGGAAGGATGAAAAGATGAGCATGTACTGTTTAAAGGTACATGATCTACAGAGAAGATTTAAGGGTTGTCATATTTTGAAGATTGCCCGGGCCGACAACGGAAAGGCAGATGCGTTGTCAAGACTTGTGTTCATGGGAGTAGATGGTCTTGACAGAACAGTCTACATCAGAACAATGACGGAACCCAGCATCAACCAAGAACTAGCAGTCATGGACATTGATAATGAGCCCTCATGGATGGATCCCATAGTTGACTTTATTACTACCAGGAACCTCCCCGACGACCCTAAAGAAGCCAGGAGCATCCGATCTCGGGCACCAAGGTACTGCATAATCCAGGGAGTCCTCTTTCGTAGAAGTTTTACGCTTCCCTACCTCAGGTGCCTCAAACCCTCCGAGTCTGCACATGCTCTAACAGAAGTCCACGAAGGAATATGTGGAAATCATCAGGGAGCTAGAGCTCTAGCCTTCAAACTCGTAAGGTATGGATACTACTGGCCGGCCATGAAGAAGGACGCCTCAGAGTATGTCAGAAAGTGTGATAAGTGTCAGAGGTTTGGAAACATCATCCATGCCCCCGCGGAAGAGCTCACGCCCATACACTGTTCGACCCTTTCGAACAATGGGGAGTAGACATCCTCGGGCCCTTCCCTATGGCAAGAGGACAGCTGAAATTCATGGCCGTAGCTGTGGAGTACTTCACAAAGTGGGCGGAAGCAGAGCCCCTGGCAACTATCTCAGAACCCAAGCTAAGAGCAATCATCTGGAAGTCCGTCATATGTAGATTCGGGATACCCAAAGTGCTCATAACCGATAATGGAAGACAATTTGATAATGCACAGTTCAAGAATTTCTGCTCCAACCTTGGGATAAATCATCGTCTAACATCTGTCGCACACCCTCAGAGCAATGGCTTGGCCGAAGTCACGAACAGGATTATTTTGCAAGACCTCCGTACAAGGATTGAAGGGGCCCATGGCAACTGGCCCGACGAGTTACCCTCTATACTATGGACTTACAGGACTTCGCACAAGACGACCACTGGAGAAACCCCGTTCATGCTAGCCTTTGGGATGGAGGCTACTTTACCCATCGAAGTTAGCCTACCATCACTGAGGCAGATGGGGCATGAGGCCGGGGATCATACCACTGAACACCTGGACCTCTTGGAAGAAGTACGAGAACAAGCCGCACTACGAGTCGCCTCCTACCAAAACAGAACAGCCAAATACTTCAACAGCAAAGTCAGGCCCCGAAGATTCAGGATGGGGGACCTAGTGCTCAGGAAATCCGAGGCTGCCGGTCATGCCCCAGGAAAACTCGGACCAGCTTGGGAAGGACCCTTTGAAGTCATTCGACAAGTTCGGAATGGAGCATACAGCTTGAGGAATATGGCGGGAAGACCACTCCCGAGGACCTGGAATGCAGACAACCTCAAGGTGTATCACAAGTAAAAGTCATGACCTTATCCATTTTACTATAAGTATTAGTTTGCTCTTAGTTTTTGGCTTGCATGCCCTACGCACTTACTCTATTTTGCTTTTCTATTGATTTTTTATCGGGCTTGCACGCCCTACGCATTGTTTACTTTCAGTAATTTGTTCATCGAGGCCAATGAGCCCTTTCTTTCTCCAAAACATAGCAAGATTTATGCAAAGTGACTACTGGGAACTCAACAAGAATCCCCCCATTTTTTCCAAAGCCCTGTCACGGGCAGGCACCTTCGAGACATGCTACGGGCATGATCTCCACAAAAGCCCTGTCACGAGCAGGCACCTTCGAGACATGCTACGGGCATGATCTCCACAAAAGCCCTGTCACGAGCAGGCACCTTCGAGACATGCTACGGGCATGATCTCCACAAAAGCCCTGTCACGAGCAGGCACCTTCGAGACATGCTACGGGCATGATCTTCACCAAAGCCCTGTCACGAGCAGGCACCTTCGAGACATGCTACGGGCATGATCTCCACAAAAGCCCTGTCACGAGCAGGCACCTTCGAGACATGCTACGTGCATGATCTCCACAAAAGCCCTGTCACGAGCAGGCACCTTCGAGACATGCTACGGGCATGATCTCCGCAAAAGCCCCGCCGAGCCTGGGCATTTCGCTCTTAAGCTCGACCAGTACGACGCAAGTCTGGTGAAATTCCACCAAAACTAGTCCTCGAGCTATACAATCCTCGGGCTATTCATCAATATCTAGTGATACGATATCGTCGATCGCACACGTAATTTAACCCATTTGATCTGTCCTCGACCTTACTTTCAAATAGTAATTATTATCGTCGAATTCGATTAAGTGAAGTGTCATATCCTCGAGATATTGACTTGCATGATTTATTCCTATTCGGGTTATCCTCGAGCTTATTATTGAATAAAGTGTCATATCCTCGAGATATTGACTTGCATGATTTATTCCTATTTGGTCCATCCTCGAGCTCATTATTCAATCGATGAATACAATATCGTCGATCTCACACCTTGCCGATACTGTCCATCCTCGAGCTTATTATTAAAATTAATAATTATGTTATCGTCGAGATATTGACATGCATGATTAAAATTGACTGAATCCGACCACATTGTCATCGAGACATAAACAACAAAATAAAGCTAGGTTTGTATTGATCGGGATAATTACATAACAAAAAACATTGTTTAAACCCAGGTCGGGCAACGAAATACAAAACGAGAACTAATCTAAATCGACCCCAGGGTCGTTGGCCGAGGTAGGCTCGTCCTCCTCGTCTTCGTCTCCCTCGACGTCGACGTCTTCAGTAGCTTCCTCGGACTCGACAGCTCGAGGTCCCCAGCCACATTGGGAATCCCTTTTAAGTCCTCGGGTTTAGCCTCCGGCCTCGAGCGCAGAAAGGATCGAGCCTCCTTCAGGGCGTGAAAGTACGAGCCCATAGCATATTCGCCCCTCAAGGTCTTGAACTCCTCGGACAGTTTGAAGTCCTCGATGGCAAGATCCCGGGCTTCCATGAGCTTTCCCTCAAAATCCTTCTGGGAGCGCTCGAGCTCGAGCTTCAGCTCTTCGGCCTCATCTCGAAAAGAGCTCGCCTCATCCCGAGCTTTAAGGAGGTCTCCTTTGGCCTCGTCCCTCTGTTTCACGAGGATTTCACGCTCGGCCTTTAGTTTGGCAATTTCTTGTTCTCGAGCTTTGGATTCCTCCTGAAGGCGCGACCACCTCCTAGACTCATCGGCCCCTTTCAAGGCGAGTCCTCGAGCAATGCTCATGGCCTGCAAATATCAAGTGCGCGGGCTGTTAGTCGAGCATATCAGTTGAAATCAAGAATAAAAGACAAAGCCGACGAAAAATATCGAGCTCACTTTGGTCAGTAGGGACTCGAGCATACCATCCTCGGGGCCGGAATCCCCGCTATATCTGTCTATGATGCCCGGGATAAGGTGGCATCGTTCTCGGTCTCCGGACGTCCCGGATGGTTGCGGAACGCCCTCTTCGTCAAGGTCGACGACGACGGTCGCTCGAGGAGTCAGGGGGTGGCTAGGAGCTCGAGCCATTGCCGCACCCGGCGGACTTACAGGAGCCCTCGAGGATTCACCAGGGCCACTGGCAGGATGCTCGTACCTCGAGTCTCGAGGCCTCTTTTTTCCTTTCTTCTGACCTGGAGCCCGAGCCTGAGGGGTCTTGTTCTTCTTGCTCACTGCTCAACGAAGGTCGCTCGGGTCAAAAGCCATACCTGCACAAATAATCACAAGGCATAAGCTCGAGCACGAGGAACCGAACATAATCAAAATAATTCACAGAGAGCAAAGTCCTACCCTCGAGGCCTTTCATCCCAGCTAGGTCGAAGATATCATCCCCGAGGATGTCGTCCATATCGTACACGAGAGGCTCGAGATTCTCTAGCATTTGCCTATCTCGCTCTAGTGACTCAAAATATGCCTGACCCTCACAAAAACTCGACGTGTCAGGAAACCCCCACTGGGGACTAAAGGGAAGGTCGACGTCTCTAGGAACGACGAAGAACCACTTGTCCTTCCACCCTTTTAAGGAACTAGGCATCCTCGGGACCCTAAACCCTCCTCGGGTCGAAAGGTAGGCAAAACAGGTGAACTGGGGAAGCTGTTTCAGATCGAAGACCATCCTACAGAGGTCGGCGTATGGGGTAATACCTAGGTATCTACAGGCGATGAAGAAATATGTTAACATCCTCCACCCATTTGGCACCTAAACCCACCTTTCAACGAATCCCTAAAAACTACAAACTCACCTTCCCGAGACCTAACCATCCTATCATCGGGCTCGGGAGACCTGACGTCGCACACGGGCATCAAGCCATATTCCCGAGCACACGCTATGGCTAAGTGCTCCTTAAATTTACAAGTGTTGTCGGGGTACGTGAACGGGGTCGGGGTGCCTTGAGCTCGAGGCTGGGCACTTATGGGGATCGCTACAGGTATGATCGAGACTGCTCGATCCTCAGGAGTTGCTCCCGAGGACGAGGACGAACTACTACTATCGCTACCACTGCTCGACATCCTATCTTAAGTTAAAACTATCTAAATAAATAACTTAAATGCTCGAGCTCGTACCTTAATACTCGATCTCGAGGAGGACCAGAAGAAGTTACTGAGAGTGAAAAGTGAAAAGTGAAAAATGAAAGGGAAATGTGATATTTATAGCCCCCCCAGGGAGGAAGGCCAAGAGTCGCCCCCTCAACCCTTGGATCAAGACACGTGTCACACATCCAAGGGGTGGAATTTTAACCGCTATTTTTCACCCAGGGCTGACGTCATCATAAGGTATGTCCTCGAGCACTAAGGAGAATCTTTACGGTACGACGCCGGACATCCCAACGACGTTGCACCCATCCTCGAAGCTCGATCATGGTTGCACGGGGGCCAGTGATGTGGTCATTATTTTATACCCGAGCATGAGGACTTAGAAATGAATGTGCTCCGGATTATGAGGCTTCAGTCCTCGGGTTTTAGACGTGATCGGGATACATGTCCCGAGGACACCTTGGTCAGATCTCTCCAAAAGACATAAGGGGAGTCCTCGGGCTATTATGTGGTCGGGATATTCACTTGGGCTGCCCGTGATCAAACATCACCTATCATCATTCATTAGAATTCCTCTCCCCACAACAACGCACCATCGAAGGAATCCTAAGTCACAAAGGAGTCATCTCTTTGGAAACAATCCTAACAAGGTAAGACTCCTACCGGGTGTCCAACACCAGTTCCTACAACCACTCCGAAAAGTAAGGAAAGAACTCCTACTTGAACTCCGCTACCTACCACTATAAATATGTTACCCCTGTTCATTATTCAGGTACGCTTTACACATATTTTCAGCATATATTTACTCTCTCTATTCTCTCTCTGACTTAAGCATCGGAGGGGCGACGAGGTCAACCCTCGACGCCTTTGTTTCAGGTACCGGAAGATCTTGTTCGTGCTCATTCTCGGTCATCAAGCTCGGGAAGTCAACAGGTACGATTTTTGGCAGCATCAACCACTAAATTAGATGAAACGCTTAACCCAATGCAAGAATCCAAAAGTAGATCCAACACCCTCTGCAACTCCACGTGTAATTATCTCAAGAAAACTCTCCACCCAAAGAAGTCGTGTCTTATCAAAACATTTATAACAATACCGATAAAGATTAACCTTGTTGATAGGAAAAACACACAATTATTTATATGTTGTTTAATATTTCTGTTAGAATTTTGGTATGATCCGAATTTTTTGTTAAAAATAATTAGGAGTTCTAATTAAAGTACACATTGAATAGAATCTTATTTGGAATGTAATTGTGAAATAATGTTTAAGTTCATTTAGTGAATTCTAATTGAAATTCTACTTGGAAATCCATTGGTAGTAAGAATTTATGTTGAAGTTGAAGAAGACTTTGGAATGAAAGAAAAAACATCATTGGAAGGAGTTTGGGTCAGCGCCTAAGAGTCGACAGCTGTTCATTGAACAACGAAGCCGCCGCAACACGCTCGGTGAGAATTTGTGTTGGATTTGAAGAAGACTTTGAAATGAAAAAAAATTATTTGAAGGAGTTTGGGTCGGAGATGTGGCTGCAGCGCCGCTACGCTATTTTGCTGTTTTAGTCTCCATTTTCATTTTGGACTCAGTTGTTGACATTCTATTTCAACTACAACTCTACTATTAGGGTTGTGACATCCTATAATTGTTCCATATATATAATTGGCTCTTCATCATGATTTAAAATTTAGAAAAATTGTAAACGCATAATCTTTGTATTATTTCTCCATATTATAATAAAATCTCTATTTTCTGCAAATTATATTGTTCTAATGATCAATTACTTCATATTGTGGCTTAGTCTCCTGTCTTTTCACAAGAATCTGGATTGAAGCATTTCAGTCCACAACAATTGGTATCCGAGTTTCTAGTGTTGAAATTCTTGAGAAGATAGAAGTTTTTCGTGATGACAACAATGAAATATGATATTCCACTGTTAGATTGCAATACAAAATTCTCTTTGTGACAAGTAAAAATGTGAGGAATATTAACTAAGATGAATTTTGATGATGCGTTGTTGAAATTTGACAAGATACCCACAAGTTGGACTATGGAGGAGAAATAATAAAGGGATTGTAAGGTCTTATCTCAAATACATCTTCATCTTTTCTATAATATTTTTCAGGACATTTTTAAGGAGAAGTCAGCTGCTGCATTATGGTTAAAATTGGAACAATTATGCAGGACGAAAAGTCTTACTAGCAAATTGCATCTGAAACAACGTTTATATTCTCATCGTATGACACAGGGTACATATCTTGAGGAACACCTAGCTGCTTTTAAAGAAGCCTTCGCTGATTTGGAGACCTTGGAGGTCAAATATAATAAAGAAGACTTGGAATTGATTTTGTTGTGTTCATTTCCCGTCTCATACATGTCCTTTAGAGACACAATTTTACATACTCGTGATATTCTCACTATTGAAGAAGTCCAAGATACTCTATATTTAAAAGAGAAGATAAAGCATCTTGTAGCATCTAGAGACCATGAAGATGGTCTCATTATTCATGGTGGTCGTTCGAGGGGCAAGTCAAAATTTAACTTCAAATTTTGTAATTATTGTAAGAAAAAATGGCACTTGGTAAGCGATTGTTATAAGTTGCAAAATAAATCAAAGTCAACTGCAAATCAATAATCAGAAACTTCAAGGGGAGCAAGTACGGCAGAAAATCATAGCAGTGATTGAGAGCTTCTACTAATGTCTGACTACAACTCCATATTTGATGAGGCTTGAATTTTGGATACAGCTTGCACTTTTCATATGTCACCCAACCGGGAATTGTTTTCAACATATGAAGAAGTGACAAAAGGTGTTGTGATGACCGACAATAACACACTTTGTCGAATAACTGATATTGGTCGAGTTCAAATAAAGGTGTTTGATGGGATGGTTAGAACACGTGACACGGTTAAGACACGTTCTGATCTGAAGAAAAACCTCATCTCCTTAAATACTCTTGATTTAAAGGGTACTTATACACTATTGAAGGTGGATTTTTTAAGATTATCAGAGGACCACATTTTGTGCTATGGGACATAGAAAATCCCATTTATATATCTGTAGGGTAATACAAAAATTTCGATCAGCATATTTTAAGAACTCTAGTGAATTTAGAGTTAGCTTCTATGCCGTTGGAGTCTAATTTGGGATCTTCTTTTAAGAATATATCTCATTTGAATTATGAAAATATGGGTAAATTCGTCTTACCACCATTATTGACGCTGTCATCGTATTCAATTGCTAGAAAAGACCTATTTTTTGCCATAAGATTCCACATAGGTACAATTCTGCTGATTTTGTTGATGGTTTGAATGCGGTTGAAAGCGTTGATTCTAGTTAAGATCCTTCTCTTTTTAATACATTCAGTTATGATTATATTATATGGCTTGTTTTCAATCTTGTTTGGTGGTCATTAGCCCAATTTTTCTCTAATTGTGGCAGTAGAAGTAGATAATATTCTCCGTTACAATTGTTGATGGAGAAGTTTGTTTGTATTTTTCATTGAAGAGTTCAAGTTTATTCCTTACAGTGGAATTTGTCTCCAGGTGGAGAATTTTTTTAGATTTTATTCATTGCGGTAAATTCGTATCAAGGTATAGATTATTAGAATTTTGGTATGACTCGAATTCCTTGTTAAAGATAATTGAGAGTTCTAATTAAATTGCACATTAATTATAGTCCTATTTGAAATGCATTGTGAAATCATATTCAAGTTTAATTAGTGAATTTTAATTGAAGTTTTACTTGGAAGCCAATTGGGAGTAAGAATTTGTGTTGGATTTGAAGATGACTTTGAAATTAAAAAAAAAAATCATTGGAATAAGTTTAGGTCAGAGACACGGCAGCAACGCCCGATGAACAGCGTCGCGGCGCTAGCTACGCTGTTTTGCTATTTTAGTCTCTTTTTCTATTTTGAACTCAATTTTTGGCATTGTACTTCAATTACAACTCTAATATTCAGGATTTAGACGCCTCCTAATTGTTACATATATATGGTTGGTTCTTCATTATAATTTAAAAGAAATTAGAAATATTGTAAACACATATTTTTTGTATTTTTGCTCCATATTATAATAAAATCTCAATTATCTGCAAATTACATTATTCTTGTATTTTCGTAATCAATTACTTCATATTGTAACTTAAAATCTTATCTTTTCACAATAAATTAATATTGGAGCATTCCAGTCCACGACATTTTCAATATTCATGAGGTTTTTTTTAAACAATATATATATATAATAATTATATTATAAATTATAATTATTAGATATATAAATTCCGGCCGACAATATGTTACCACATGCTCGTGACTGATGAGATGAGAGTGACGGAACACATTACGGCGCCGTGAACAAATTGATAAATTACGGGTGACTAGGTCCACTAATTCAACTAAAAATGAATATTTTTTTTTGTTGATAATGTTTTTGTGGTTTATACACGATTTGCAATTTTTTTTTATAAGAATAATTTGAACAAGTTGCATTTTATTTTATAAATTATTTGTTTGTCTCTTTGCACTAGATAATAATTTTCAACACTAATTAAATATTTGATAAGAGTTTTCTAAGTCAAATCAAGTGTTCCACTTAGAAAATTATGAATGTTAAATCAAATTTATACAATGATGAAAGACACAAAAATAATTACACGGATTGTTTGTTTGGTAAGTTTTACAAAAAGAAAATACATGTAAAGATTGCCAAACACTAAAAAGATTGTGCATGTATACCGCCACCAAAAAAATATGTAGGATGTTAGATTTTGATTCTGAAGAAAAACATGTTTTTTTTGTCAAATTGGAATCATAGCATGCGGTGGTTGACAATTTTAAATCATGTGACTCAAACGTTAGAAATTTTAGGTAATCTACAACTATCACGTCGGTTGATATTTTCAATAAAAAATCTTCGTTGAAAAATATACTATATGATGACATAAAAGGACGAGATGAAATATGATCGGGTCTATTTTATTATTTAGTATTTTTAAGTTTCATATAGTCTTTGTGATTTATTAGTGGGTGCCTTTCAACATTTACTAGGAGTGGAAGGACTTGGTACAATTTCAATTAGTTGGCAATTAGGTTAAAATTCTCTTATATAGGCAGGAAGCTAGCAGTAGCATTCATTTGGCATTGTTTTAATTGTTTGTGACACATTTCTCCAATTTTCTATTTAATTAGATATGTGAATGAATCGATTATTTGTTTATATATGTTCATATATAGATCTAAGATCAAAATAAATACTCGATATTCATGTAAGATATACGAAGCTTTTACACGAATTAGACACATACCTAGCCTATAAGGTTCCCAGTTTCGTCCCGGGGTCTATTATCTTATTTTGAGTTGAGTAGGATCGACCAGTATGCTAGACATTGAAAAAAGATATCTGCTCTAGAGTCTATTTCTTAGTTCAATATCCCTTCTACCAACATAAATCAAAGAATTAGTAGATTTGTTTTGATCAAAACGGAAATGAGCTAGGGATGAACTTATATTCTAACGATCAAGTCGATTCCATGATTAGTATTTTTTGGGGATCAATGAGTTTCAATAATTGAGAAAAAATAAATTAAATTTTATTCAGCTTGGAAGTATTATCAATCTTGAATTAGGACCACCTATTTAAAAACAAAAAAAGTGTGCTATCGTAAATAGAAGTTAATTAGTAATCAAGCTTAACTGCTTATTCTTAAGCCCCTGTTTGACACCCATTAATTTCTCTTTCTCTTTCTCTTTCTTCATTTCAACCGCACATTTTCCAAATAAAATAATATTATATACAAATCAAAAAAATTTCATCACTTTTCCACCACACATTCTTACATCAATCACTATTCCAAAATTTCTATTTCTCCCAAAATGGGTTTCAAACAGGGGCTAAATATGCACTATTTAGCACGCATGTTTGAAAAATTAATCCCGTTCAGATTTGTTCACACCTCTTTATGCATATTCTATTGTGATTGCGACAAATTTCTATATGTTTGCTTTGAACACTTGTTGGTTTTACCAAATTTATAAATATTCAAATTTCGTTTTTAATCAATCCATTATATATCGGTTCATTGAGTGACGGAGCGAAGCTTAGATGGACTTTGTCATTTGTACACCCAATTTGTGTATACGTGTTGACACCTGCATTTTTGTCAAAAAATCACTGAATGAAAAAATAGTTTTTTTTTTTTTTTTTAAATTGTCAAATGAGATAATGTCATATGACATTATGTAAACAAGAGTGTATACCAAGATGTACACTAAGCATGACTCATTTTTTATTGCCCACTAACTAAAAATCCCCAGAAGAAACCTAGGAAGACGCCGTTGAGATGATCGAACCTATGTTTTGCATATTTTTAATTATGATTGACATCAATTCAAAAACTACTAAACAAAACTTAACGTAAACGAACATATCTATATAAGCACGTGTTTATGAATTATCTACCCTTTCAACTGATGGGATCATCAAAAGGCAATTCAAAATAAGCATACAATATTTACGAAAATAATAGTTTTGTTCGAGAATACAACATTTGGTCGAATCCAACTACTAAACCTATCATTGTTTATATTATTTTATTACAGAATATATGCAAGTGTATCAAATATCAATAGTCAAAACAAATTGGTGGCCGTGCTTAGTGCACGTTTGATAGTGCTCATAAGTTGATTAAATATATTTTTATGAACGTAAAATATTTATTTATTTTTTAATTATACATTCTTATAAACACATTAATTACACTCCAAAGTTTTGCCAGCAAGCATCATAAGATATAAATTTTCTTTTTGTCAACCTTTTTGTCATCCCCTTTGTAAGTGTAGCATGGTTCTTCATAACATTGTGCGCATAGTGTGGCATGTGACGTCGCATGTGACGTCACATGTGAAGCAAAGTTGTAACCAAGAAAATCAATTGTAAAATGATAATACTAAAAGATATTTTGCTCGCATCACACAAGATTTTTCCTTTTTCTTTTCCTGTTTTCAAATCCATCTCTGTCTAATCGTCATATCTATATTTAAGACTTGTTTGGTATAGATTTTTCTATAATCTTTCAATACTATTGTTTTGTGGGACTAACAAAATTTCCCATTTTTATACCACACATTTAAAAAAATATTTTTGTTAGGTTTTTTTGATACCCAATAAATTCGGACGATGATGTTAAATCAATTTTATAGTTTTGGATTAGATTTCATAGGGCTCGACCGATGATTGAAGTGAAATGTCGACACCACAATGAATGAACCATTCCGACTACCTAAGTGGGCAATTTGAAGTAGTCCAATTGTATTGGTGTTACTCATGGCCCGACCCATTACTTTGGACGGCCTTATGGTTGAAAGCCCACTTGTCGTTATCTATTGGGCCCTTTTGTGTTTAACCTAAAAGCCCACTTAGTTTGGCATATTTAAGTGGGTTATTTTCTTGTGTTTGAATGTGAAAGAAAAAGAGAGCCAATTTTGAGGGAGAAGAGGAAATCGTCTCTTGCTTCGTGCTTGTGCCTTGTGCTCTTTGGTGGTTCTTTCCTTCTCTTCCTCTCCTTGCCTTGGTGGCTGAAAATATAGGCACTCTTCTTCTTCACACCAATTTCTAAGTGGACTGCCACAAGTTAGAGCAACCGGTTTTGGGTAGTGGTCGGTGTTGGAGATTTGGTTGTTCTTGTGGTGTTTGATTGGTGGTTTTTCTGAGCCCGGTTTGGTGTGATTGGAGCCCCAATTTCAACAATTTTCACATGAAAAAAATATGTGCCAAACAAATTATAGAGATTCAATACTCCAAGTTAGCCAAAACAAACATTCAATCAACAAATGTAAATGTGCAAAAAACTGAAAATAATAAAAAAGAACACGAAGAATTTTCGCCCATAAGGCAAGAGGTTTGGATAAAAATCTTAATCCCCTTTTGAGCTTTCGCCAACCAGAAGAGGTCACTTTATAAAATCAAGGATCAAAGCTCGTTCATCATTACAACCGACACTCAAAAATGAATCACGCAAGAATCATCACCACAGGTTCGAACTCTCTTGAATCGCACAAGGAAACACAATAGGCTCACTACAAATCACTCAAGAATTGTACAGCCACTATACTATCAAAGATTACAAGAGATTCAACGTTTAGTGCTCAAACATAAGAACAGCGCAGTGAGACAACAAAGAGATCGAGAGAAGACAGAGAGTGAGAGAGGAAATTCTGTCTACCAAAAATGAGCCAGCCCTAGGTATTAAAGAAGTCTCATAAGGCCTTCAATTAATAAAGTAAGGTCCAGCCCAACAGCCACATTTCAGCCCATTCTCATTAAAGGCCAAATCCATCATTGTGCCAATATTTCCCCACACAAACTTTTGTAATGTTTATTTGGAAAAAAATTATTTAAAGTATAAAAAGAATTTTTTGGAGTCTATGCCTTCTGTTACATGTTATCACGACTTGCGGTTAGGATTTGCAATCAGTGTATGCAGTGGATTGTTCATGTCGAGAATTCAGTTTATGACCTAGATTAATAATTATACTTTGATAACCAAGTCGGTAATGAACTTTTAATCGTAAATTGGTGCTTCGTGTAATTATTTTCTAGTTTTTTTTTACATGCTCATTTTCAACTACATATTTACATAATAAAATATTTTGCACATAAACTCAAAACTGTAATGTACTTTTTAACTATATATTCATACAAATAACTGTTCAAAACTTTATTTTCATCACACAATGATCGTCAAACATTAGCTAAATGGATTTACTTTTTCACTATATTGGACTGGAACAAGAGGTGAATATAGCTAGTTGAGCCTTTATATTCACTCCACTTGGGACTTGGTCCATATTCAAGCTTAGAGATTCTAGCAATATTGAGCCTGGTTTGGGACCACTCATAGTCGTACTACTCAAGTTCGGTATACCCAAGGTTTATACATAATTTTTTTGGATTATGCCACATTGTTAGAAAGAATTTACAGATGTGTAAAGTGGTGGTAGAAATATTTGGATGAAAAAACTATCTGTTTAAATAATCCAATGATATAATGTTGTGTAGCATTATGTCAAATTTCCGTCAAATCTTTCTAGCATTGTAGCACGATTCATTTGTTTTTTAAGGCAACCACAAATTTTCATTAAAAATAAGTTTTCGTGAACATCTTGCGAAATAAAAGATGAAATACAATCATCCTAGTTTCGAGAACTTGGAAGCAGTACCAAAGAAAACAAGTGAGTGTGCTACTCTATTCCTATTTTTAGACATTAGATCGAAATATCCACACTTTACCTCTCTAAGAAGTGCAACAATATCAAAAATCGAAGTGTATATGTAGATAACTTACGAGGTGACTGTTTTTACTGCACTCACGTGTGCCACCTCCAAATGCTTGTCGTTAAGGATGTCACCTAGCAGGGATAAAAGATTTTGTACCAGTCTCCAGACTTTGCTTTGTAGCCAAAGCTTGATTGAAGCATTTCATAGCTCGAAACCCAATCCACGACTTTTTGACGTACATAGAAGTTCCCATTTTTTCCAAGCACTTTTTCATCCCCCTCCAAAAACTTATAAAGCCTAGTAGCTGTAACTAAAATTTTGATTTTAGTTTAAATCAAAGTCAATAATTAATTTTAATCGCATATTTTATGAGGCTCACAACTTTTCAATCATATCAAAATTTTTTAAAAATATAATTTTAATCCCTAACCAACATGGGCAAAGATGAAATTCTTGGTACCGATTGAATTGCTTTTACAAGTATTTCTAGTCCCGTCATGGACAAATCAATGTCTCCATCCTAGTACTTTTTTCTCACACTTTGTCCTTAACCACTATTATTCTTTTATCATTATAATTATTACCTATGAGATAATATTGCTATAAATATTTTTAAAGAAAATAAGTGATAATCTACTCCCAAGTTAGTTTAGTAGATGAGCTATAAATACACAATTAGGGATGAAAACCGGACACAACGGTACCATAAGCGACCATTGTTCACGAAAATATGTTTCGAATTTAAATCACCGCAAGTGCACGGTTCGTTGACAAGTAATAAAGTGGAAATCCTAAAATTTCGAGTATCGTTCCCACGAGGATTGATTTAACGTGATTATTATTATCTCGACCTTAACCGAATCTATTAAACTCAAGATGATTGTTTTTGTAATTTTTGATGAAACTATGACTACAACGTAAATTAAACTAAAATTACGACTAAATGCAAGAGTGATGGTTAAATGAAAAAGTTGAAGAAATTAATGTATGAAAAGGCGTACTAGGATCCCGAATTACCAAGCAAGTTCACTTTTAACTCTTATTTCACAATTTGACGACACGATGAATTGGTTGAAGAATCAATATTTCTAACTTATTCAATAATCTCTTTCAAGTAGAACTGAACCTATTCTAGTATACCATTTGACTATATTTCTATGACAAATGCAATATACAAGAATGCATGACGTTTTGTAAACACTTAAAGATTCACATAAAGCATAGCGGTATATTTCTATCCCCTATCGGACCTTACGATGATTTATACCTTGTAGAATCTAATTCCCTTCTTTCGAATGCATAAAATAAATCACTCAAACTCATACAATCATTGCGCATATAATTGTAGAGACAAGAAAGTGTATATAAATCATTCAACATTCATCAAACGTGTTTAAATATCAAATTGCAAAATAGAAATTAAAACTTCACAATACGAGGTTCATCGTTCACATAGTACAATTAAAAACCTAGCCTAGCATGGATAAATTAAAATAACAAAGAAAAGTATCAAGAGAAGACATCACCAAAAGAAAACTAGAATTTAGGCTTGAATCTCGAATCTTGAAGTGAAAACCTTGTTCTCGCCCTTCTCCTTGCTCTTCAATGGTGTTTTTCTCTCTAGGAATGCGTAACCCTAGTTTCTGGACGTATTTTAGCTTTTATAGTTGCCCTAAAATCATTACCATACATGTTGGAGTCGGATAAGGAAACCAGAAAATTCGCGCCGAATTTCTTCCTTGCGGTCGCAAGGACAAATTCCTTGCACCCGCAAGGAGTAATTTTTTTCCCAAAATTTTTCCCTGTCTCCTTGCTTGCGGCCGCATGGAGGATTATACCTTGCACCCGCAAGGAGTAAACAACTATCACATATCTTCATTTTGGTCCTCGAACTTCATTATTCTCTTGTCTTGACCTCTTTTGTTCATTCTTTTTCTCCAATCATCCCATGCATTTCTCAATGTATGATTAAGCTCATGTCCGCTCTTGAGTTGGCCTCGGGTCACCTTTTGGTTATTCGCATTTTGGTCCCTGAACTTTTGTTTTCTTTCGTTTTGGCCCATTTTCTCTACTTTTCTTTTAATTTCCACCATAATCTTCATTGTTGCCCTACAAACACAATTCACACAAATTAAGTTCTATTCCGAATGTTTATTGATGATTATTCATGTTTATGAACCAACATAAACGTATAAAAATTGCCTTTATCAACCATCCTCACCCCACTGGTAATTTTCAGGAGGCAAGGGACGGAGAGGGAAATGATGAGGATTTAAAAATATCTATTTACTACCAAAGTGATTGATTGATTATTATTTTTTTTTTAATGCTATTTTTCACTTTTGAAAATATGATCCAAATTGAAAAACATGAAAATAGAATAAAATGATTTGATCGAGACAAGTTCGGGAAATTTGAGGTTGGACGAAGAATTTTGCCTTCCCTAAATACAATGCTTGTTTTAGTTTTATATTAGCGTGCAAGTGTGATTATAGAAGTAGAGATTTCGTAGCCTAATGGCAAGGTGGGTGTACAAATCGATAAAAGAAGCAATGGGTTCGGTTAGGCCCTCTAGCCCTAGTTGATGTAGATTAAATTCACATTTTCAGTAGATTTTAATAAAATTTGATGAAATATATTTTTGAAAAGTTGTAAATTTCAAAATATGTGTGGTTAAAATTAATTATTGATTTTGACTTAAAATTTTAATGTACACCAAACGTGAATAAAAAAGAGGTAACTAAAAACTAAAATCAATTTACCCAAATACAAATTTTGCTAATGTGGATTAAAGGTTGTTGTGGCAGCTTACGGCAGTAGGCTAGGATTAGGGATTTGGGCGGAGAATTTGGTGGTAATCGGTTATTAGAGAAATGAGGATGGAATGGTTGAAGAATACTGTTAATTGTATATAAGCAGTTATATAATGATTTACATACAAATAATGTGTCGAAAAAAAAAAAGAGGAATTTTATTTTTTATTTTTATTTTTATTCTTGAAGAAATTATTATCCAATTATATCTCACCACACATCATGTGTATATAAATCGTTATATAAACATATTATGTACATGTAACGCAATCGAGAGTTGAATGAAATGTCGTACAAGTCTAATATCTTTTTCTCAAAAAGGATTTTTTTTTTCCTTTTTCATCTTTAAGCGGACCCAACTACATACTTGACCTAATTAACCCATATTTCAATTTCAATCCATACGCTAGATTCTGTATAAATTTCCTTAAAACAAAAATGAAAGTTTGAGCCCAACATCTAGCTAAAGGGATAAATTGAGAAGGCCCAACCCAACCAATAGTTTAGATGGCCTATAGATAAACTACTAGAGACTGAAAGGCAGCAAGAGAAAAATCGAGAGGAGGGCAAAGCCAGTTAGAGTCAGGCACATAAGGTCCACAAAGCATTTGATTCGTTGTCACAAAAAAACACAACCTTTCAGGCTAATAGATGCACCATTCATGTGTTCCAATTAACGTAGGACGTTTAAATATTTATAAGGTGGTCAAATATAATTTTTAACTATATATTTACTATTTTTACCTATTCTTAATCATATATATTTTTAGAATTATTCTAGTGGTACATCACCACTTACACAAGGGTGTCCATAATGGACACCCGGCACCTTCCTATTGGTGGGGTGTCAGGGCCCCACCAATACATTATGGACACCCTTGTATAAGTGGTGATATACCACTAGCACCACCCATATTTTTAGGACCCACAATTTATAAATACACTGCTCGATATAAATTGAGAGTAAACAATATACTGCTCTATTAAAGTCCAAAACAAGATGACTAAGGATTGTCTATCAGGACTAGGGATGTATTAGAATGTCATTACCAACTAATTTGCTTTGCCTACTTCAAGTTTCAAGGTGACTAGACAACTAAGTTCATGAGTCAAAACCCTGTAGCGGTATTAATTTCAGAATAATAAAAAAAAATGTCTACTCAAGAAAATTGTTGAATTCGAAGTGAATATCTTTAATGGATAATCGTTAGCATTCCTCTTGCTTGCTACTCGGATAGGACTTCATGTAACTACTATGAGACCTCCAATTCTTGAAGGATAGAGAGTGATATCCTTGGTGAGACCGCCATGAATTGAACGCTCTGGTTAATTTGTTTTCATGTTGAATAAGTTGTAAAAGCAGTAATATACCTTTGTTGAGTAGATGCACTTCATCACCGAGTAAGAACAATAAGCATATTTCATGGCTCATGCAACCCCAACTACACATGATATTTCATGGCTGGGCAGCACGAGGGGGCATGACCTTGTCTCACCTTCGGTTGTTGGGTCGTAGGAGGTTGTGATTGTTGCCTATTTCTAGGTGTGAGAGGTGGCTAGGATGGCTTGTGCTTGGTTCCTACGAGGCTGATTCTATCAAACACATTAGCAGACCTTTGCGACATGTGTTTTGGCTCGTATTCGAGGGGAAATTATCCTCCATGTCAACATGGGCTTCGGTGGGTGGACCAGAAACATATTTTAAGGAGGTATCAACTCTCACTTCCCTTTCAAGGAGGTATGAGGAGTTCTTGCATACCATGTTTTGGTGGGTTGTATTTTTCATGTTAGCAGCAATGATTGCTATCTCTTGGTTGAGTTGGGCAGCTACCCTCATCACACCGCATCTATGATGGTGGCAGAGTCGGCACCAACCCACTTGAGCTACTGCTTGTAGAGCCTCTTTATTAGGGTTTTCTCTCCCCTCCTAGAAAGGACCTCATAATTTGAACTCATTCTTCTTTGGCTAAATCATTAGATTTTTTCAACTTCTAGGATTTCCACTTGTTTTTTTTTAAAGAAAAAAAAATCACTTTTCAAAGGAGATGCCTAGCTAGTTTCAGGCTAAATTCTTCCACGAGAATGTTCGTGGTTATAGTGGCATTTTCCACGGATAGCATCAATCTGTTGATCTCGTTTTTTGTGCTGTTGAAGTTGGACAATAGACACCGAACACTTATGTCTACACAAACTAATTCCAACACGTGTCAACAGATTATTAGTTAATAATATCTCGAATTTGAACGTGAGATAAGTTTTATAATACGAGGCAAATATGTTTAGACGTCGACGAGATATATGAGCGAAATTGTACGATAAATAACAATCAACAAAAATCAAAATAAAAATCAAGATCAAACATCTAACTTTAGCAATAAAAGATCAAACTAAGAGAGAGTTTATAGCTTGTAGTTGATATATTAGCATTCCCTATAACCCGTGCTAACAAGATTTTGACATTTTTATTCATTAAAAAAGTCCAATCAATCATTTCAAAAGGATTTTATAAATTCAAAATTTTCAAATATGAGTCATCACTCGTCCTGATTGAGTTTTGGATTCTACTTCGTTGAGACTCGCCACTTCGGCAAAAGGGGTTTCGGTAGGTCCATTCCATGAAATCGCTTCGATGCTTCGAATTTAGTAGATTTTGGTAGGTCCTATGTGCTCTCGTGAGATGCCCCATTGCTTTGGCAAAAGTGGCCTTCTCTACAATCCTCATGGGACATCAAGTAGGCTGCATGGGAGCCTTAGTGATGAAATGTAAAACTAGAATGTTCTCTCAATAGTCTCTTTTGAGGTGGAGTCATAGATTTTCATTAGGGGTAGGCAAAACCCGACCAAACCTGTCCAAACAACCCAACCCACCAAGTTGGGTTGATTTTTTTGTTGTTTTTACATGAGTTGGATTGGTTGGTTGTGTAGGCGGCAAGAGTGGACTCATTAAGGATCCAGTGGGGGCAGTTGCTCCCACTGGACTCTTAAAAAAAATTTCAATGAAAAAAGTCCAAGATTAATGGTATCTTAAATTTTTTGTAATGAGAAAAGCTCAAAGATTAATAGTAGCCCAACTTATGCCCAACAAAATCTTTTAACATAGTACTTCCCTTCCCTTCACAGTTCCTAGTTCGGCAGTTTCCCCCTCCTCGAGCCCTGCGAAGTGCAAACTCATTAGGCAATGCGATTCTCAAACCGTGTGAACAAAAAAATTGGCACTGCATCGTTCTTGAAGCTAAGTTCTCTCGCGCCTGGGTGAGTGGGTTTGCTTTCTTTTTCTTTCATTTTGTTGTCAAGTGGATTTGTAATTATTTTTTCTGTTTGTGTTGAATGTTTGTGATAATGGTTCTAATTTCTACTTTATGATTGAATTTGTACTTTGTAAACTTGAAGAGTTCATTTTATTGTTTAAAGATCATTTTTTCCATTTAATTTTGAAAAAAATTACTTGGCAAAGGAAGTTTTTTTCTTTATTTATCTCGACATTGTACTTTTGCTAAAGTTTATACTAATTTTACAGTTGCTCTCTACTAGAACTACTGTGAAAAACTGAAAATCCAAAGAAAATATAATAGTGAAAAGCTGAAAATCCATCATTCACAGAGAAATATCTTAAATTAGCTTCTAATTTGCCGGCTCCTGGAAATGGCCAAGTGCTAGTGCTATTCCAATGGGCATGATCCCTCTAGTCAATGAAGATTGGGGCTTATGTGATAAGCATCAAAATGGAGACTTCTTCCACTTGGTACAAAGCCTAAAGAGTCTTCATTGATGAATGGCTTCATAAGATGCTTAACTGTCTGCAAGTTTTTATCAACATTACATTTGTAGCATTTTATCACGTTCTTGCCCCCTATTTGAGACATATTTTTGGTATTTCTATCAAGTAATCATATATCGCCCCCTCTCAACCATAATTCTGGGCCTGCCCCTGGTGTGTCGGGTCAAGTCGGGTTATGGATTAACTCATAAAAATCGAATAAACCCACTCAACTCGACCAACCTACTTTTAAAAAAAAACAAAATAATAAAACTCCTAAAAAGTTAAAAAAAAAAAACCTAAAAAATATGAGTGGATAGCGTAACTGTAATTACTTTGGTGCATTTTAAAGGAGGAACTTACTATCCTTCTCACAATAGATGTAGTATAAGTTTTTCATGTATGTTAAATGCATTTTGTTCTTTGCAAGCTATGCTAATAAGGATTAAATAAAATAATATATAATTTTATTTATTTATTTATTTATTTACTATTTAATTTTGTCTATCCGAATTTAGTATAATAGAAAATTGGATAATTTTAATTTTTGTTGACAAGTCGTCACAAACCGACCAACTCAATCCAATCCGACCGATACTTGATTGAGTTAGATTGGATTGGGTTCGAATTGAAGCAAAAACTAATCCAACCCAGTCCATGCCCGTCCCTAATTTTCATATTGTTTTTTAAGTTGGCACAAAATCGTTGACGTCAAAATCATAGCATGATATCATTCTATTCACCTAAAAATAAAATTATCGTCAAAAGACAACCTTCACATTCAAAAGATGAAAAAGAGTAAAAAAAGGCGAGTCAGGCGCGCTCGACAGGATTTTTCAAGATTCCACCATATGAACCCCCACACGTGACACCAGCACACCCGTTATGCCAAACAGATACCTGACACTAGGACCTCATTTTGTGGGGCCCCTCTTTGTCATTTCCATTTCATTTGATTTTACATCTGTATTTCATTTAAATTTGCATTTGCATTTGCATTTTAGGTGGGATGAAAATTGAAAAAAAGCCACTGAGCCAGTGAGACAGGTGTGAGGGTGGACCCTCTTTGAATATTTGACTCTTGACCAAAATCAGTCTGGGTAAAAAATGAAAACAAAACCCAGAAAGAAAGAAACGAGAAGAAAAGTCACACTTTCCTCCTCCTTTCCTCTCAATACTCACAATTTTTGAACTATTTATACACACCTCAAAGACTCCGCCTTCCACAACAACATAACTATTATCTCATCCAACTTGAATTGAAACTATCTCTGAATTCGATATTTTACCAGAAATCCTACAACCCGTAAAAGGTGTGTTTTCTTATATACAAGACTTCATCTTTATTAAGTTTTTTTTTTTTTTTTTAGTTGGTTCCTTGATGTTTATCTGTCTCAAAGATTGAATTTTATGATGTGGGTTGTTATTAATTTTTATTGTTTTAATGTTTCTAGACTCTGTTCAAAGAGTACCCGAGTCATGGATATGCTAGATCTTGAAGTTTGTGATTCACGCGAGAGTACTAAATTTATTCATTCTTTGGTTATTTTTCAGGGTTTGATGTGCAGCGGTTCAAAGAGCAAAAATTGTCCTTTTGATTTGCAGATGGAGGCTGAATTTCAAGAGAATAAGGGAAGAGTTGTCTTTAGAAATTGCTCAAAGTTGCTTGAGTTGGCTGCCACAGACGATTTGGATGGTTTTATATGTGAAGTAGAAGAGAGGATTTGTGATATTGATGAGGTGAGCTTTTGGTATGGCAGAAGCTTTGGCTCAAAGAAGATGGAGCTTGAAAAGAGGACACCTGTTATGATTGCTTCATTGTACGGTAACACTGAGGTTTTGAAGTATATTCTTGGAACTGGAAAGGTTGATGTCAATAGATCATGTGGCTCAGATGGGGCTACTGCTCTCCATTGTGCTGCAGCAGGTGGATCCTGGTCGTCGGTCGAGGTTGTCAAACTCTTGATTGACGCCTCTGCCAATTTCAGTGCTGTTGATGCCAATGGGAAGAAACCTGGTGATCTGATTGCTCCTTGTATAAAGTCCTCGAGCAATTCAAAGAGGAAAACGCTGGAGATGCTGTTGAATGGCTTAACCGTCGAGGCTGGTGATGAGGAGTACGAACAAGGAAACAGAACCCCCACGGCCGAGAAAAAGGAATATCCCATTGATGTATCTTTGCCAGATATAAACAATGGTATATATGGAACTGATGAGTTCAGGATGTATAGTTTTAAGGTGAAGCCTTGTTCAAGGGCTTATTCTCATGACTGGACAGAGTGCCCTTTCGTCCATCCTGGCGAGAATGCGAGAAGGCGTGATCCAAGGAAGTATCACTACACTTGCGTGCCTTGCCCTGAATTCAAAAAGGGAAGTTGTGCTAAGGCTGATGCTTGTGAATATGCTCATGGTGTTTTTGAGTCCTGGCTTCATCCTGCACAGTATAGAACCCGGCTTTGCAAGGATGAGACTCGATGCTTGAGGAAAGTATGTTTTTTCGCGCACAAGCCTGAGGAGTTGCGTCCGATGTATGCCTCTACCGGTTCAGCCATGCCTTCCCCAAAGTCTGTTTCGGCCAATTCAATTGACTACGCAACATTGAGCCCGTTGTCTCTTGGTTTGTCTTCGTTGATGACGCCGCCTAATGCTTCAACACCACCAATGTCCCCTTCGGTTACCTGTTCATCCCCCATGGGTGGTAGCCTGTGGCAGAACAAGGTGAACCTTTCACTGCCTACGTTGCAGCTCCCAGGTAGCAGGCTGAAAACAGCCTTAAGTGCAAGAGACATGGAATTGGATATGGCCCAACACCAACAGAGGCAGCTGTTAGTGGATGAGATGGCCACCCTCTCTTCCCCATACAGCAGAATTGGCGATTTGAAGCCTACTAATCTTGATGATATTTTTGGATCTCTCGATCCTTCATTAGTATCTCAATTGCAATGCCTCTCGCCTAATGTTAACAATGCCACCACCTCACAGTTACAATCTCCAACTAGCCTTCAGATTCGCCAAAACATGAACCAACTCCGAGCGAGCTACCCTTCCAACTCTCCAGCTAGGAAGCCCTCCACTTATGGCTTTGACTCCTCAGCAGCTGTTGCAGCAGCAGTCATGACCTCTAGGTCATCTGCTTTTGCAAAGCGCAGCCAGAGCTTTATTGACCGTGGTGGGGTTAACCATATGGCTAGCCTTTCAGGTGCAGCCAATTCCCCAACTGCCACGTCATCCAAACTTTTGGATTGGGGCTCTCCAGATGGGAAATTAGATTGGGGCTTCAATGGCGATGATGCAAATAAGCTTCGAAAATCAGCATCTTTTGGTTTTCGCAGTCGAAATGCATCTGCTACAACAACAATGACCCCATCAAATGTGAATGAACCAGATGTCTCTTGGGTGAATTCACTGGTAAAAGATGTGCCCTCTGCTAGTCCTGGGCGATATAGTTCTGACCAGAATCATGGAGGAGTTCATGATATGGTGCCGCATTGGGTTGATCAATTTTATTTAGAGCAGGAACAAGTTGTGGCTTAAGCCAGCATCATATCCGTTAGAAGATTACCGTTTATTCGATTGATATTCTTTCAGATTCTTATTCATATCTTGTATCTTTAGATGGTTCAAGAGCAACACACTACAGTTGCTTGGATGAATGAATGATCATGTATTGCTCCAAGAGCTAGAAAGAATTTTTTAAAATTTTTCAATATATTTATCTCCCCCTTGAGGGATAGTTTATGTATTCCTCAACGTTCAAGAAATTAGGAATGAATTCCAAGATCGTTTTTGCTTCGCCAAGTTTATCACGCATTCTGTCATTGGTATTATACTCGTGAAAAGTGGTTTCGCAATCTTTTTGTACCTCGTCTTGATAGCAAGTTCAGGTTAAGAATGGTATCTATCTAACACGGTGTGGGTCACAAAATGTCAATTTACAAGTTTTTCTTATTCTCCTGATCTAATATTCGTCGATTTTCTTTTAGATGACAAAATTTTAGTGCTGTTAATATGCAAGGATCGGATTTGATACTCTTTGGCAATTCGCCTCTTTCGGGATCTTCTATGACTGTTGTCGAGTTTCCTAACTAGCTAACTTGCTTGCTTGACTGAATAAAGTTGTTTGGAATTTTAGCCGAGTTGGTAAAAGCTAAAGAATCAAAGTTTCGTTGGTGTTTATAAATGTGCTTTGCCGAAAGTATGCTAGATGTTGCACGCTCTGTGCCAGTGGCCGTCCCCATCCAATACAGAAAGAGCCTTATGATCATCCACTAAGGATTTCTTTATGGGTGATGGACACTTTCGACTTTGAATTAAAGTTAATTCAATGCATCAAACAAAAACCAACTCCTGTATGTCTACTTTTCAGCACTGCCTTTTGTCCCTTTTTCTCAAATAAATTTAAGATTAGTAATTAATAATGTTAAGCGTATGTAGACAAGTGTAACAATTACGTAGGGAAAGGTGCCCCGATCGAATATAAACTCACAAACAAAGCATAGCCTAACGATGGGGAAGAGAGCTATTACATTTCACTTATCTTTATATTTTCAGCCAAATGTGTTATGCCTCGCCTCCGAGGCTTCTAGTGGAAGCCACGTTGTAGTCCACTTAGAGACATTGAGTTAGATTTGACAAAATCAACAAAAAATCAATTGGTCAAAAAAGAAGTTAAAGAACAAGTTGATCACGTTGTTTCGAAACTCTTGCACGATTGAAGCCCTATTTCTACCACGAAGCTCTTGTAGGCCGAAGCACCCTCCCCGTACAAAGCTCTTTTTTAAGTTGAAGCACTTGTTGTCTTTGAAGGGATCTACAGACAATCTCTAGGGAATAATTGATGTAACGTTTACATTAATAAATGTCAAGATTTTCAGCTTAGAAGGTAGGGGTGACTGTCATGTTGTCAATGTATTAAATGTATAGCAGACGGAGTGACGTGAGGCTTTGACTTGGAAAATGAGACAACTTGGTTTTGATCCAATGGCTACCACATCGATCAGAACTCTAAAAATAGGCAACTCTTGTAATTCATTATGGATGATGCAACTCTTCACACTTCAAACTACATCTGGTTTTCTCTCTTGCTCATTCTACATGTATTTGCTTGAGTTTAAGTTGTTTTTACTTTGGTGGAGTTGTTTATAATTATTTGTTTATATGCCATCATCTTTGATCATATTGGCGCGCTCGAACATTTTTATTTCGCGCCATAAACCATCTCCTACATCCATAAACGTCATTCCTTTCCGTCCTAATTTTCGATCAAAACGTGTTGAAATTCACTTGAGTGTAAAGCCGTACAAAAAAAAATAAAAAAAATGGGGTCAACAAAATGATTTCAAGAAATCAGTAGTCCTCTATTCATCGTCCAGTCTGTTACTTGTTCAACTACCCAACTTAATTAAATGATATTTGATCAAGACGTCAAGTTGGAGTCTAATATGAGTAGCTTTTTCTTCGTACTACAGACTCAGCGGTGGTTTCTCATTACGCGTTGAAATGTAGGAGATGGGGGCACAATGGCCCCCATCAGCCAATAGATTTTTCAATGTTCGGGCCCAGTTCTAGACTGTAGTAAATTATTGATAAAAATTGAAAGCAATGTTTTTTGGGTAGCCGCCCTAAGACATTTGTTTACAATTTTTCACCACACAAAATATGGATCTCCCTCATCTCCTTGGGCTTCAACTTTTTCTATCAACAATAAATAAAGAAGAAATTTAAACACCCTTTGGGACCATTTGGTTTAGGATTTAATAGAGGATGCTTACATTTCTTCTTTTATTCATTAAAATATGTTTATTATATTATTCACTTTTTAATGGATGTAGGGATTTGTAATCTTGCATTACAACTTCCACAAAATGGAAAAAAGATTCATAATTAAAGTAGTTTAAGAATACATTTTCAAAATAAGTCTTGTAAAAAAATTTCAAAATTCAGGTATTACGTGTGACGTGTTCTAATAAATGATTGTGATTTATGAATTGTGTGATTGTGACTTAGTATGATGTCAGATTGTGAATATCTGATTTTTTTTTTTAAAAGTTCATGTCTAATTAATGAAAGTAAAACTTGGAAAACATGGTTTCGTGTAATTTTTCCACAAAAAAAAAAAAAAAAAGAAAGAAAAAGAGGAAATTAGGTTCATAACTCTAAAAAAATAGCAAATTAGATTTATACCCTAAAAAGATTAAAACGTTCTCACACCGTATTTAGTACGTTCATCTCCTTCCTCCATATCATAATCCGCATCCATAAATCCCACCCCAGTCGACACCACGACCACCGCACCCTCATCTCCATTTTTAGTAAATCACCTTTCAATTTTCTTTCTTCAACATGAATTTCATCAATTCCTTATCCTTCTAGTTCCTCGTCTACTTTCTTACACATTTCCTCTGTCTCCTTCTTGCTACGGTGGCGATGATGCTTTCGATGTTTGAAGGCTCCTCCAACTCTTCAGGAGTTAGGAACATCAATCATGCAAGAGGTGCTAGTATTTAGCAGATGGAGCAAGATTATTATTTCAAATTTGGGACTCCTGCTTACTAGCGGGTTTTTTGTTATTGTTAATTAAAATTCTAGGGTTTTGTTTTTCATGTGCTCAATTTTCTTAATTCTGCTTTAATTGTTGTTTAAGGGGTATATTTTGATTATGGGTTTGAACATGAACATGAACATGAACATGAGGCCATTAATTATTATAATTTATTTTCTTGTTTCTGTATTCATTTTATAGACTTGAATAAGAATGGCAAAGGGGCAGGTATGGGACGGGTCGGTCAATCCCATCCCGTCCCGTCGAGTATTTTTATTACCTTCCCCCATATTCATACCCAGTTAAAACGGGACAAGGCGAAATCGGGGTAGGATAAGTCCCTCGGCCCATTTATTTTTTCTTTTTATTTTTTATTTATTTTTATTTTTGCTTTTATTTTTTTATATCTTTAGTTAGTAAATATTATTACTTTTTTACTAATTTGTTAAAAGCAACTTATGTTCTCTTTAAAAATGATGATAAATTTATTATTTTTGTTCGATAAAAAATTTAAAATTTAAATTAATTTTAAATGGGGCAAAGATTATATTTCCCGTGCTCGTCCCATACCCGCTTCGGGGTCATGACCCCCGTCCCGTGTACCCGGTTATGCTGGTAATCCCCGTCCCATTCGGGGCAGGGCTCCACATGTATCGAGTTGAGCGGGTTTTATTGCCATCCCTAGACTTGAATCATTTCAATAGTAAATCACTCTTCTTGAATTTAGAGTTATTTTCTTTCTAGGATAGAATTGAAAGAAAGAAAACACTATAAACTTTCATCTTTTTCAATAAACACACCGCTTGGCCTTTTAATGATGTGGATGGATGAGGTGGGGATCCTTTTCCTTTTCACTAGAAATTTTGTTTTTTCTTACTTGATTGAGTATCGAATTCGTATAAGATTTGACTTAAATGGAGGTCAATAAGTTGGTTTAGTTGGTAGATGGTGGTAGTGGCGAATTCACTTAAAAATGTTTAGCATTTTGATTAGTGTTTTGTTGGTGAACTGATTTTAATGCTTTGGGGTGAACGAAGAAAGAGAATGGATAGTGGTCGTGTCCCTTTTTTTTTTTAATTATGTCACTTGTGGAATTGATTCCAATATTTTAATTAGTATTTTGTCACTTTTTTTTTAATTTTATCACTTTTTTAGTTCTGTCACTTTTTTTTTTTTTTTTTTTTAAATTTGTCACTTTTTCAGTGTTTTGTCAATTTTTCTTCACCTTCTTGATTTTTTATTTTTATTTTTTTAACTTTTTTTGAGTGAGAAACATTACTTTTTAGTGAAAGTGTAATAAAAAGTGTCACTTTTCTTTTTTTATAGAAATTTTAATAAAAAAATGATATTTAACTTAGGAAAGTGACATCACGTAAAAGTGACACTTAATTTTATGCAATATTTTTTACCTTTTTGTCAACTTTCTTGAGTGATAAAAATCACTTTTTTTAATAAAAGTGATATTGTATGTCACTTTATTTTTTAATAAAAAAATGACACTTAGATTAAAAAAGTGACGTTGTGTCACTTTTTTTATATTAAAAGATGACATTTAATTTAACAAAGTATTTTTTACTTCCAAATACTTTTCATATGATTTTTGAAAATACTTTTAATTTTATAGGTATTTTTGTAAGTTGCACAAAGAAAAAAGGGAATAATACATTTCTAAGGTGTTTACTTTACACCTTTTAAAAAATACAAAAACAAGTTTGAAAATTCACAAATCAGGTTTTTTAAATTTTTAATTAATAATTAATGAATTATTAAATTAATTTATTATTAAATATTTATTTCTAATTTAATATAATTACCCCACCTCACCTCCACCACCCCAACCAACTTTCCGATCACCACTCTTCTTCGGCGACCGTTCCGGCGACTGCTCCAATTCCGACGAGTATTCCGATGACCGTTCTGCCACTTTTTAGGTCACAATTCAAAATTTTCATAGATCACAACTTAAAATTTTAAAAGTCACAATTTGTTCATCGATCACAATCACAACATTTAAAAGTTACGGTACTTATTTTATGGTCATCAACTTCAATTTATTGGTCACAAATTAGTAATTTTTAGGTCACACATCTTGTACTCGTCACAGTTTATCGAATTCAATGGTCACAAATTGTTTACTGGTCACAAATCGACCAACTTATTAATCACAAACATCAATTTATTGGTCACAAATTAATAATTTTTAGATCACAAATTAGTAATTTTTAGGTCACACAGCTTGTACTCGTCACAGTTTATCTAATTCATTGGTCACAAACAATTAAATCATTTGTGACCACTACTTCGCCATTGACTCCACCAGCACCAACACGCACGCAAATCCACCACCACCGTCGCAAATCCCAACCACCACGTCGCTAGCGCTACAACCTCACCACCATAGCACTCACAACAGTCGTCAAACACACCTATTACACAGTATCTCTACCGCCGCACGCACATACACCCAAACCGCCGTCGCACACACCCCAAAACCACCACCGCAACATGCACGCAAATCCACCACCGCCGTCGCAAATCCCAACCACTACCGTAGCTAGCGCGCGCACAATCTCAGAAAACTTTTTAAGAGAGACATAGGCGGGGGGTGAAAGAAATTGTTGTTGACAACCTGCGGTGCTTACAACCTGCGCTAGCGTGCGACATCACACTTCTAGAGAGAAGACAACGAAGTTTCTAGCGCCGAAGAGAAGACAAAAGCTTCGAGCGCCGATTGTGGAGAACGATGAGAGCAAAGAAATGAGTGAGACGACGAGGGGAGAGACGGCGATGAAAATGACGGCGGCGGTATAGAGCAGAGATACGGGATAATATGAGTTGAGGGTTTAGAGGAGGTGAATTAATTGATTTAGGATTTGGGGTAAATAGGGTAGGTGAGAGTATATATAAATTAATTTATTGTAAATAGATATAAAAATAAAAATAAATGTTTTTTAAATTATTAATTAAAACCTGATTTTGGAAATATGAAACTTGAGTTGGGATTTATGAAAATGGTAATATAAAAGTAGGGCTGAATGTAATTTCCTCAAGAAAAAAGGCATGCCCGTACCATGTTTGTTTGGGCCTACAATTGTACGGAGGTGTCAGCCCAAGCTCTCTTTTGAGAACCGTATCCGACCCAGACCTAAATAAACTACTCTTCAGGCCCATTTTACATGTCCACTAATTGAAGAATTTATACTTTATAGATACATCCTGTGCAATTTTCGTATGATGATTTTCCCTACCTTCTCGTTCTTCGCTACAATTTACTGGAAATATGCTCTCAGGTCTCTTTCTTTCTCTCTATACATAAATAAGATACACACACTTGAATTTGTAGTTCGCTTAGTGCATAGATATTTATGAGTGGCTGCATTATACGTGCTTGTTGGAATGCCTCAAAGAAGAAGAACTAATCCTGATTTCATTTTCTTTTGGCCAAATTACCGTTTGGAACGATTCTCACAAAATAAGTTCAGATTCTATGAGCACTACCGTTGTGGCGGACTGGTTATTACACACACATGTTAAAAATCTAATCTTGCTTCTTTCATGTATGAATACAGGTGCCCAACTTCAAATTAAAGTATTTAGGATGCCCGTTTATCTTGGCGTGCCGCAAACTTCAACGGTAAAATGTTGGGGTAAGTTTCATTGAATCAAGTATTATATATGTATGGTTAAATGTTGGGGTAAGTTTCAATGAATCAAGGATTATATATGTATGGAATTTATATATCGATATCATGTTACCTTTTGAGTTTTAATGTGCTGTATTATACCTAATTAATTGTGCTCTAAAAGACAAAAAGGAATAATAAACGAGGAAACCTATTAGCACTTGAATGAGTCTATCATTGGAAAAATAATATATTGAGTTACTGAAGTTCTAAGTCAGTGTTGAGGATTCTGAGAGCTTGTCCAACAAGGAATAGACACAGGTGCACATGTTGGATCCTCTTCAGTCTCTTTTCTCATCTCGTATGCATAAAATAGGGTTCCTCAGCTACCTATACTTGTAAAGAGGCCTATGCATTACTGTTGATGATGAAAATGGTATAGATGCCAATAGCTATTCTTCTTCCCTCAATAGTGAACTAGGTAGTTTCGCAGGTTAGATTCTGCTGCTCTGAGATATAAAGGAAAGAAACGATCTAGATCTTTATATGCATGCAAGATAATGTTGGATGAGTTTGTTTTTAACATCAAGAATGTGAACTTATTTGTCAGCCTTGCCATCGATCTGCAGGTCTACAGGGGAGACAGATGCATCCATCAATCACCAAAACCTTTCCGAAAATGAAAATAACATGTGCCCTAAACCGGTCAGTAAAAGTTTCTCACAGTCATAATGAACATGAAGTAAATAGACCTTTAGTTAAAATCTGCGGAGTCACATCGACTAGAGATGCTGCGGCGGCAGTAGAAGCTGGCGCAAATTTTATAGGGATGATTGTTTGGCCCAACTCTAAGCGTTCTATTTCACTTCCTGTTGCGAAAGAAATTTCAAAAGTGGCAAGATCATACGGAGCAGAGCCTGTTGGGGTATTTGTAGATGATGATGCAGAAACAATACTAAAAGCTTCTGATAAAGCAGACCTTGAATATGTGCAGGCAAGTTGGACCAGCATTGACTTTATTCTGAAATGTACTTAACTTTTATTGAGCAAGGAATATGTTGGACCCATGCAGCTTCACGGAAGTGCTTCTCGTGCTGCTTTTCCAGTCTTGGTGAGAGAAAACCGAGTAATATATGTTCTTCATTCCAATCAAGATGGAGATCTTTTGAACTCTATTTCTGATGAAGAATGTTCTCTAGTTGATTGGATTCTTGTGGATAGTGCTAAAGGTGGCAGGTAAAAAACATCGTACAATATTTGTATTAATTACACAGCCTCATCATCAAGTTTTCTTCTCATTGATTTTGATCAGGCAATAAATTTGTGATCATCAAACAACATTTGTCGGAGTAATGGCTTAGTTAAACTGTGTGTGAGTTGCACATTTTACTGAACCTATTTGCCAAAATTTCTGGCCATAACTAGGACTAACAATTGCAGTTTAAACTTTCAAGTTCTCGCTCATCCTCTTTATATATGAAATTAATTTGTTTTATATTCTATAACTACAACTTTAATTTTTAGCATGAGATAATTCATTTCTATTTTTCATTCAGTGATGAAATATATCATTGCTGAGAAGTGAGAATCGGTTGAACATAAAAATAATCTGAACTCAAAAAAGAAAATGTTGCTGTATTTTCGAATACTTGAGGGGTGAGTTTATTTTTTTATTTTATTTTTATTTTTTGTGATTTTGCAAGTCTATGAATGATGATGCATGTTTAGTTTCAATTTCAAATAAAATTATCCGTTGTGAACTTGCACACCTAAATGTTTGGAGCGGTCTTGACGTTGATATATCGTGACATCACCCGTTTGTCTTTATGACCAACAAATATGGAAGGGTACAAATTAAGTTTTACTTGGTATTTTTTCAGTATGGAATTATGGAAATGACTCAAAATGCCTTGCTTTAGTTGATCATTTCTGTAACTTTCTTGTTTTAAATAGTAGAGCAATTTATTAATCTATTAAAAACTTGCTCATTGGGTTTATTCAGTCATGACAATACTTTTTCCATTTGCATGCTTCCAGCGGTGAAGGGTTTAATTGGTCCCGGTTTAAGCTGCCGCCAGTTAGAAGCAAACAAGGATGGCTGTTGGCCGGAGGGATTAAGCCTGAGAATGTGTACGAGGCCCTTTCTACTCTTAAACCTCATGGAGTTGATGTTAGTAGCGGCGTTTGTGCTCCAGATGGCATTCAGAAGGATAAATCTCGGATAATGTCCTTCATGAGCACCGTGAATTCTGTACATTATTGACTGATCATGCCATAAAATACATCTAAACCATGAAGAGCGTGGAAAATAACCACCATGTAGCCTGTTGTGTTTGATCTGAATTCTGGTAGATCATTATCATGCATTCTTTTTTCCATTTACTCTCTTCAGGAGCACGACAATTTGTGAGCCACATTTTTTAAGAACTCATATTATTCCCAACCCATTTTTAACTACACGTTCTCTAAATAAAAGAATTTTACACGTAAACTCAAAAACTTTTCCAAAATTTTAACTGTATATTCTTCAAAAAATCATTATTACAAAATCTTTTTTCCAAAAAAAATGGGGCGCAAACAAACCAATCTTTTCAATCATTCTTCTGTTAATAAAAGAAGAAATGAAGTTCTTATTAGTGAATTATATCAAGCATTTTTTATGCTTTCTTATTTTCAATCGATATCCATGTAGATTAAAGTGTTTACTTGCAACGACAACATTAGATGATGTAGAAATTGACACCTCAATCTAAAGAAACCTATGTTGACTAAATATCAATCATCAAGCCTTGAGGATCAGTCTGGCAGGATTTTTAAAAAGTAAAAAATCGACACTAAGTTGTGTTTGGACAATTTTTGGGAGACCGTCTGACTAGAACTTTTTTAAAAAGTTTACCTAAGGTGATCTTCTCAAAAAATTCTTTTATAGAAAACAGAAATCTTACCAAAACATGCCCTAAATTCAATATTAGCTTTGTAGTGGAGCAGGGGCGGAGTCAGCCCATTGGATTAGGGGGGTCCCAGAGGTGAAAGGGTGGAGAGGCCACGGGGGTTCGGGGGCAGCGCCCCCGAAAATTTTTTTTTAGATGCGTTATTAACAAAAAAAATAAATCAAGAAACGTATAAAAGAAAGTACCAATCTTTAATTTAGCAAAATCATACCTTATTACAAGTGTTCCTTCGAAGTTCTCACACTTTAATAACGTTGTATAACAACATTGTTGTATAACTTTGTTAATTTATCAATTATTTCCACTAGATATTCTGCTCTATAATTAGGATTAATGTAGCATGATTAGTGGGGTTCTAATCCAACACCATAAAAAATGGAGAATACAAAAAAAAAAAAAAAAAAAAAAAAAAAAAGTTAAAAATTAATTTTTTTTTAAAAATGGGGGGGGGTCCAGGTCCCCCCTGGGACCCCCCGCAGCTCCACCCCTGTAGTGGAGTGTGCATGCACGCGTGTGTGTGTATATATATACATATATAGCATAAGTACGTGACGTTTCAAAATTGTAGATTTCTCATATCTAAGAGGACAATAATTGATGGTCCTTTTTTATTTTCATTTCGTGTTAAGATACCATCATGGGTCCATTGCCGCCCATCCTATTTGCTCCTATTTCATTTCATTGTCTTGAAATTAATTGTCTTTATGGGTCCTTCCAGCTCTTCAGTTCCACCACAAAAAATGTTGATTCTTACCATCTCAGAATCACGAGTCAATCCAGACTTCTTGTCCCTAACTTGTTATCCTCTGGACTATCCTCTCAAAACATTTTTGAGATCATGATCCTATTTGCTAAGAAGTCACGAAGATTGATGTGTACATGTGTTAAAAATGTAGTGTGAGGATTTAGGACAGCCATAGAGACAACACATCCCGACTCTAGAATCACAGGACATGAATTTAAAACCCTCAGATCTCACTAGTTACTGTAGTCGCAACGTGCAGGAAAATACTCCAACGTGTACACACGCACATACTACGAGATTATTGAGAACAATATTTCTTCCTCTGGTAAAATGCTAGTTTACATCGAGTACAAATAAGCATGCGAACTGTATATAAGTAATATCTATAAATGTAACTCCGTCAATGGAGGAATAATCAGTCTTCTTAGCAGAAAACTAGGATGCTGGCATCAATTTTTGGTTGTAGACCACCTCAGAGAATTAAAGAGTCACATATGCATCAATTGTTTAGCCTCCATTTGGCTAATTTATAAATCATATATAAATAGTCAAACTTAATGTGTTAAAGGTGGCTTCTCTGGCTAGTTTCTGAGATCTCTATAGCTGAGAATCAGTTTGATAATATACAATATCTCCAGTGTCACTCACATAGTGATCCTTTCTCATGCTTCTTATAAGAACTCCCAGCAAATAAATTGGAAGAGGCCCTGATTTCTTTGGCTCCCTATAGTACTTACCTAGCACCGGCTTAGCTGCTTCGGTCTGCATCAAGAAAATTAGCAACCATCACGACCCGAATCACAAGTAAATTTAGTAATAAATGCAAAATAAATTGTGGGTTTCAGCAAAGTCGAAACTTACTGCTTCAACTAAATGATAGTGCGGGATTTGAGGGAAGAGGTGATGTATGACATGGGTTCCTATGTCATGATGGATGTTATTGACCCATCCATAGTCACGATCAAGTGTCGTAAGTCCCCCTCGAAGATAACTCCATTCCTATTTCAATAAGTTTATGAGATAATTAAGCAACCTTATTATGAAATATATAAAAATAATATTAGGTAAGCATGGAAAAGTAGCATTCGAAGATATATACAAAATCATACCTTTCCCCTGTACCAAGGAAGTTTCTCATCATGGCCATGGTGATGTAAGTAGGTAACTAAGTCCAGCCACATCACGAAAATCTGCAGTCAATTCAAATTCCAAGTTTTACCAAAAAAGTTGAAAGTCGAATTCCGAGTTCAACACAGAGACTGCAAATCGGAATTTCAAACAATGGGAACATGTTTGGTAAGTTGAACTTTCGGGAGGTAAAAAGAGCTAACCGAGTAAGGAATGCCATAGAGTTTGAGCAATTGAACAGGACCCATAACGAAAGATAACCCTGCAAGAATTGCAACCATTGCCGTCCAACAAATTGTTGAGGTAATCACATCTTTTCTCTCATTTGGAACAAACAAATCACTGTTTGGGTGGTAATGAGAGCCTGTTTTCCCAGGGCTTCTACCCCACTGTCGTAAAATATGCGAATATGATAAATAATGAGGGAATTAATTGATACAAGTTTTATTAAATTAAAGGACTTAATTAACAGCTTACCAGATAGATAGGGTATGCTAGCAAGGGGAAAGGCAATGTGAACCTCAATTTCTTGGTAACGTTATCCAAATTCCTGAAAATCTTCTCAGATAACTGGAAATTTCATTGGAGAAGACAGATTAATCTTGCATTCTCTATCTTTTCAACATGATAAAATCAAGAAGAAAAGCATTTAACAAATGACTTACTGGATGCCACGATTCATCGTTCTCGACATGACCATGGTTCTGATGATGAGTCCTGTGGCTAATTCTCCTACAACATTCATCAGAACAAAATTAATCAGTTACATGCGGCTCTATTAATATTCGAGGTTTCTCATAATTAGAAGAAAATATTTCTCATACCATCCATGGTAAGGGACAAGAATTGAAGAATGAAGAAGATGTCCCGCTACACTATTCAGCTTTGGATTATTTGAAAAACTTCCATGCCCACTGCACAAGGCAAAACCAAGAAAATTTAACTCTCGACACAATAAATTCATTCATTAGGCACAATTATGTGAAGTACAATGGAAATTAAAGCAAAAAAAATTACCAGTCGTGACCAAGAACAAAAAGAGCCCAAAACATCGTCCCCTGAGCAAACCAATACAAAGGCCAAACAACCCAGTTGTTAAAATAAGCAGCCACAGCTGCTAATCCAAAAACTACCACCACATCCCTAACAACATAGGACATAGACTTCCAAGGATCCTTAACCCAACAATGTTTAGGAATTGCTGCTTTAATATCAGTCAATTTAAATGGGGGTGGGGCACCAGGGTTAAAAGATTCATCCCCATTGAGGATTTTTCCCTCCTCTTTATTTTCTTCCACTGTCTGTATCCTCAATGGTGCACTTACCTTCAAACCCCAATTTCTCTCCCTAAACCCACTTGACAAAGAAAACGAAAAACCATTTCCACGACTTGTTCTTGCAATTCTAACCTTGGAGGGGTTAGAATTCAAGAAAGCTTGGCCAGTTCTTGGTTTTGCATAGATTCTTGGAAGTGGCTTGAGCCCACATTCTGAGAGCACCCAACTGGCCATTGGATCCACAAACTACCCAAGATTTCAGCTTTTAAAGTCTCCCGCAGCTGTGAGAGAGAAGAAATTTGTGGACCTAAAATTACCCGACAAAAATAAGCAGATATATCTGTATGTATCTGCAAGAATGTATGTATATTAGCTGGAAGATGGATTGGGCAAGTTGATAACGCAATGGATTGTCTCCTCAAGTTTTAATTTCAAGAACCCCAACTTGTGTTTCTTGTTGCTTGTCAAGATCTTTAAGCTTCGGTTCTTTATAGCATATGGTTTCTTACGAATTTTGATTTGTTTGTTTACGTGTGGCCTCTCTTTCTTCCCACTTTCATATTCCAATAACTAGTCTCTCCACTAACAGAAGTCGTAAAACGTGATTTTTATGCAATAATATGGTCTAAAATAATGTTATTTATCATTATGATAAAATATCAATAATGTAGATGTGAAATGATTAAATTAAAATGTTTAATTTTTATGAGCGAGATAACGTGTTGACACGGATGTTTCATCATCAATATCGTAAATAACATTACTTTTTTTTTTCCCTATTATTTCTTAATTACTATTTCTGTTTCCATATATTGGTCGGTTTGAAAATTCGAATTTTTATTTTGTTTCAAATAAGTCATTGATATTTATTTACAATTTCAATTTGGTTTATTTGTTCATTAAATCAACATAAAATCTTATGCATGTGCATTAAGGAGATGTATATTACATTGCCATGAAAACCTCGACGATGCTAATAATGGAATTACACAAAACCCTAAATCCCGATTTTCTCCCATTGAAGAAAAGTAGGTTTCAGGCTTTCGTCATTAACATGATTTAACACTTGTATGGACTTCGATCAACATCCCATTGGTATACAATGGCTTTTATAGTATACATTTAGGATTTCATGTTAATCAAACTATCAAAGTTAGTAGCCGCTGAAAAAAATTTAGCGACTAATTTGGAATAAAATAAACATTAAAAGGACCGGGTGTGTAATTAACTTAATATTTGTTTTGAATATTCTATGATGCCACTTTTTGTTAACTGTTTATGGGACCTTGCAATTGGATTTGGGAAATGCACAAGTAAAATGAATTTTATGTTTTCTTATTTTCAATGATTAATTATTATTTTTAGTCCATTTCCAAACGTGTCAACTTCTTAGTGGAAGTCAGAGGCGTGTGTGGACATATTTTCATCTAGTCAGCTCAATTTTCATCTTCAGACTTTGGACTCAAAAAATTCAAAGGGTGGCTGCGAAATGGTCAAGTGGGGGCCTGGATGGCTTTTCGTGTTACCGACCAAGTTGAGAGAGACTGCGCAAATTATTATATAATTTATTTTATTACCAAGGATGAAAATAAGTAAATTATTTCATTACGACAGTAAGTTAATTTTAAAAATGTAATTGTTTTTATACTCAAATGAAGGAAGAAAAAAAATAAAAAGAACTTAAAAAAGTAATTTTACTTTTTCTCTCTCTCCATTTACAAGACAATTTTTTTTTAACCTTAAGAACGCCGACCAAACCCCGAAAAAACTTTCGCGGGGATAGAAATTAATGCCATTTAACCTACCGGCCATGTTGTGAACACCATATGCCAACTGCGAAGTATCGTTCACCTTTTTTCAGTTTAGTCAACGTTATAATTATTTTTTTTCCTTTGGTCTTTCTGGTCAAATGTTTTGTGTTCACGGGCAGAGACAATGTGGACGGCCCAACTTTAAATTCGAGTTAGTAGCAGAAATCTCAACAGAAAAATGTCAAAAGTGTAATATCACGAGGCGTCAAAAATTGTGTTACGTCTTCCATTTGCTGATGTAACAAAAATATATTAAATTATTAATGCCATCGACATCCGCATAAGTGCAGAAATATAAAGATTTAATACTAAAAAATATGATTATACATCAATAGATATCCGAAATGAGTATTTACATTGTTTCGGTCAAATATTCCACCATTTACGTTTTTCCATTGCCTTGGCGAGCTCATTCGCCATTGAGGCGAAGTTTTCAGCACCGCTCTGTAGCTCTTCAGTCCGTCTGCTGAGTTTCTGGATAAGAACACCAAACGAGGAATGTTAAAATACCAAATATGAATACCATTGATTTTGGCTATTTCATCATTTAAAATTTTCACTGACAGAGACGTAGATAGCCTAGTCTGCCTCGTGTTGATAATCAATGTAGTCTCCATGAGATGCATTGAAGCTTACTGAACTACTTGAGAGAGAGAGGGTGTACAGATTTCTTCCTGGTCTCAACCCAAGGTTAGATCAAGACAGTTCACTTCACCGTTGCATGGAAGAGAGACATTTTTCATTTCTTTCCCTCTCTTGTTTGGTTTGTTCAGTGATACAAATGGCGAATTTTCATAAAGAAACGGTAACTAGCAACTTTAGCAATAATAGTAAAGACTAAAAGAAAAATAACTATGCAAATGACTTTGACAACTAGTAAGCTCCATGGAATCATATCAAAGGATATAAAATGTCCTGCAGACCCAAATCCCACCCAGGACTGAACTGCTAGTGGTATAGTTGCTCCTAACCCATTTTTTTAATCATGGCCATTGAACTTGCACAAGTGAAGTTAAGATACTGAAACGGATTTCCACTAATTCTTCGAGGTCTTCAGTAATTACTATATATGCATATCCATCAAAGAGTGTATAAATACTTTCTTCAAGTGGGCTTACCTCAAGTTTCTCCTGGCGTTCTAGAAGTTTATCTTTTGCTTGTGCAGCGGCAGTGGAAGCATCCTAGAACAATTGACATGGTCAGACAGAAAAATCCCAATAATAAATCAAAGTCATTCACAGGCTATCTGAAAGGAAAAGGTTACCCCCGTGTTCCTATATTTAGCAATAATTTCTTCACGCGTCCGAACCCTTGGTTTAGTATCTGTGGTACCACCTTCTAATAACATTTCCCTCTCCGTTTCCTTTCCTAAAAATTAGCAGAAGAAAATGTTCAGGTCCATCATGGTAAAAACACAATCTATCATTAGAAAGAAATTAGTAACTTTTACCTTTTCTGTCATTATTAGCGATAAGAGATGATGATACAGTAGGAACAGGTTCATCTATTTCAATATCATCTACAACACAAGAAGCAAACAATTGGAGCAAAATATCATGCACTTCATTCATTGTCTCTTTTCAAGGAAGAGAATACCATACCCTGGTTTGGGGCGACGTGGTTAAGGACTCACCTATGTGAAGATCCAAGTCTCCTAGGTCATATGCATTGTCCGGTTCAGAGAATGGGAATCTTGAGAATATGCTCTCTAAATGGCCAATCAAAGTTTCACGAGCTTCAACATAATTCAAACCTGAATCTACCTTTTCCCCTTTCAACCCCTTCATCATAGTACCAATTAATCCAGGGATAGTACTCTGGAAACAGGAACAAACAAATTCATTAACATTTGAGAAAAAACACAAGTAATGTAATATTTCTAACCTGTGCCTTCTTTTGGCTCTGGGAGAAACTAACAGCAGCATCAGCTGCAGCTGCAACGACTTTGTCATGTAGACAAGGTAGATTCTCAGGAATCCTGAAATAAGCGTAGTTTCTTTTCAGAAATTTACCAGCTGAATGTGCTTTGTAGGGGTTGGGATTTTTATTGGGAGGGAGAGAGAGAGAGAGAGACCTAAATTCATTTTCAAAGGCCAAAAATGATATTAAAGCAAATTCACACCCATTCACCTATAAAGCAGAAGCACGTGAGTTACATATCAAAAAACTTTTAGCATAAGAGATATGTCTGGATAAAAGCTGATGTACTGATGCTAGTTTGCTGATGAACAATGGGAATATTTACACACACTGTCATGCCATTCTGTTTCAAAATTAATAGTAATACATGCCCAAATGAGGGCTAAAAAAAAAAACGAGGCCATACTCTAGATGATAAATCATGCAACAGCTGATAGAGATTCCAGTTTGAAATCAAGAGCATGCTTGGTATTGCTTCTTTCTACAAAAGAAGCTGCTCATTTCAGTTTTCAGCCAAAAAAGCCATTAGCTAAGCCAAACATGCTCCAAGGCACCTAGAACCATACCATTCATTCTTACTATTCCATTCCATTCCATTAGTCTGACTCACTAAAGTTGGGATGAGATCATGAGATTGCATTGAATTCCGATTAACTTAATAGCCTTGTCAAAATGTTTACACGGTACTAATCCAACCCAGGCAGCTAACTAATAGCATCATGACAAACTCAACTTGGTAAAAGATCCTTTACTTTCTTTTATCTGATGGATGCTATACATAGGACTCGTAAAGAATTGGTGCGACATATTTTAGCAGACATGATTTCTGTCAAAGAAACCAACCAGAGTAATCTGCCCCTTATCAGAAGCACTCATTGTCTTGTCCATATTATTCTTGAAATTCCACCTAAGAATTGACATCAGTGAAGTATCTCCCACCAACTCAAGTTCTGGAATAGTCCTGGAAAGAAAAATGAGAGAGTTGACTATTCATATATCTCTACACCTATTTAAAGTGTATGAAAGCAGGAAAATTAAATACTATTTCATCATTTTCGTTTAGATCAAAAATAATATTTACTCAAAGCATTTAGAGCATGGAAAGTGAAAATAGCATGCTACTTACTTAGTATCACTAGACAATTAAATATACTACAATCCTCAATTTTTATTACTTTTTAATCAGTGACTTGCTGTCATTACTCTTCGGTTTCCTGATGAGGTCTATCCTGTAGAGGTGCTCAAATTGGATTAGTGATTGATTTCTAGGTTTTGTCATAAACGTAATTGGTTACTTCTAATTACGTAAATCAATAGTTCAAACTGCACAAGGTAGGGCATTTCCCATTTTTATAGTAACTTCTGTACCAGAAAAAATGGTATCTCCAATTATAGCCCCTCTAGATGTAAAATATCTCCTCACCATCCCCATAGTGTATGAGACAAATGTTTGCATTTCAATTAGGGTCGTATTCAATGAAGCACCTGGATATATAATTATTTTCAGTTGAAACTTTTTCTGCATATTTCAAATTATTAACACCCATTTTCTAAGAAAATAAGCATATCCGAAATGAAGATACCAAACTAGTAAACACTGTTCTTTTTCTTGAAGAATGTCAGTCAACTTGATATAATGTCCTGCTGCTTATTCATTAAAATTGTGATTATACACAAACATGCTTTCCTGCATGAGCAAGTAGAAAATGAAAGTAAAAAAGGGTCAGATAGTGTAACAGTCAAAATCCTATCAATTTCTTGCCTGGTAATACTGACTTTCTGCAGCACTACTGTAATTTAATGTTATTTGACTTGTTTTTACAACAGTGAAATGTAAGTAAAAGTAACCTACCACTTCTACTAACACGTTAAAATCTTTGCTATATATTCTTATATTCCTCTCTCTTTTTTCCAATTAAAGGGGGGAAATCCCATAAAAGGAGGCTTGAACCCAGGTCATTCTCCTGGTAAGACTTTCGCTCTAACCACTTGAGCTAAGCCTTGGCCTTCATATATTCCTCATAGGACGAGCGTGTTTTCTTGACATAGGTTATCCCGAAGAAACAGATAAACCGTTTTCCATTCCGTTCCATTTATCTTCATGTAAGTTAAATTGAAGCGGCAGCCTTATGCACAACGCATCCCAATCAAGCATGAATCATTCAGAAGAAGAACAATCAGCAGAACCAGATAGACATATAAATAGATTACCTTATTTCAATTTCTCCAGTTTGATAAACTATGATTAAGCCAAATTCCTCTGCGCTTTTTTTGAATATTGAAGTCCAACAACATGGTTTCCCAAGTTCCAATTTACTGATAAATTTATTCTCCCCCTAGAGTCAAAGAATTTCTCATAAGCTGTGGAAGAAAATAAGAATTACTGTTAAAATTGAAAAGGGTAACAGAGTAGAGAACCTGAAGGATGGACTTTAAAGAGTAGAAATACAAAGCATCCACACAGCAAAGTAAAATTAGAGATGCCATAGGCATGTTCTCTAAATATGTAAGCTGCGTGGGATTTTCAGCTTCTGATGAACCACTTAGTTTCTGATCACTGGTTTGCACAGGTTGACTTTTAGCTTCTTGATCGGGCAAAGTTGTCAGTGTGTCCTTTTTGGACCCTTCAGCGAGAGAATCTTTACCTTCTGCTAGCAAACAGGTCCACGAAGACAGTAAACGTCTGAGCATAAAAATTAGATGGTATCATCAGACCAAGATACTTGCCTAATAAATACATGCATAAGGCAGTCGATTCTTCCTTTGTATGTATTGACTGAGAACAGATCGTTTTGCCACTGACGTTATCGATCAAAACCACGTGTGCATCTCTGGTCAAGACAAAAGCAACCTCCTTTGCAGATTCAGCTACAGTTCCAGTTTCAGAGTTCTTTAGACTATTTTCATGAGTATCTGGAAAAGTTCTCATAGCCAGAGAAATGATTGGGGACGCCGGGCTAGATACACAGTCTGTAGTATATAAAACTGATAAAGAACCAGTATCAAGCATTGTGACCTGTAATAGGATAATTATGATATGAATTCAGAAAACTTCTCACACTTCAGCAAAGCGAAATAGGCATACAGATGATTATGACAAAGTGGTTTCTGTAAAAATTAAGCTCACCTGCCCGCACTGGAATCCCACTGCAAGCCTGACTCCAGAAGATTCAAATTGCAAGGCAAGCACTGGAGAATTAAGGATGGAAAATATAGCATACATATGATTTTTCTCCTCTTGTGGCAAATGATGAACTGTAAATAAACTACACAGCTGTCACCATATGTAGACAAGAAACCAAGTCAAGGAAAGCTGAGAGTAGGAACATATGAGAGCTGGTATGACAATGAGAGAATCAGAAAGAAAACCTACTAAGGGACCCAGCTCCCAGCAATGCCTATCTAAGAGCATTACAGAAGGACAGCAAAAGCAGGAGTTCCAACATACTTTGCAGGGCCTCATCATCAGAATATCATTACACCTAAGTCGCTCACATCCATAGGGCCTTCCATTTATAAAATGTCTTTGTTTACTTGAGTACCTTTTGTTTATAGTTGACAGGGTATAGAAATACACGACTAAAATAGAATACCTCCTGGGATGATAATGGATAAAGCTTAAGAGAATCTATAGTTGAAACATGCAAGACAAAGTTTGTTTGTTGCATTCATTTTACTTAGAAGTCTAGCCAGCAGTCATTCTTCATTTTTCAGTTTTGTTGAAGTTCTAATTCGTCTTTTAATATGTCCAGTTTCTCACCATGTATAATTGGTTTAACCAAGCCATCCAAACATTCAATAACATGAAACTTGGTATCTCGATTGAGCAAAGTACGTCAATCAGAAAATTGAGATGTGATGTGAAGAACAATAAATCAATACATTTGACATCATGGAAATACATAACATAATTCAAATAAAAACTTCATACATTTTTTTGATATTTCTAAAGGAAAGAAAAAAATTGTGCCCATATTACAGACCCACTGCTTGAGTAGAGAAAATGCAAAAAAGTTAAGCCCTTGTTTGATTTTGTGAAAAGTGATTTTTTAAGAAAACGAGTAGTTAAAAAGTAGGGAAAAGTAATGGGCCCACATGAAAAATTATTTTATTGAGAGAATGTGTGGTTGAATATGAGTTTGAGGAAAAGTGATTTTGAAAAACTCAAAATCAAACAAGGGCAAAATCACAGGATTATGTAAGCTTCAAATCAAGCTTTTGTTTCATTACATGGTTGGGTTATAATGTTATCTAGAGTAGCAAAGGAGATCAACTTCCAGAAAGTCACGACTCCAATTTAAGAATCAAAGTTCATAATGTTGTAACTTTTATATGGAAATTCTATTTTATCCTCTATTCTAAGAAATTACCAAAAAACAAACTCCTGCTTTGAGACAATAAACCAGATCCTGCCTTGTGTCAAACAAGCCCAAAGCCTAAAGAAGAGAGTATTAAGGAAAGAAACATAAGTTACAACAAAAAGAAGAAAGAAATTCATTTGCCAAATCATTTGCTCCTGGAAACAATTGTGCTCTTTTCTTGTTTACCATTGCCGTGCCTTCACCCTTATTTTTCTCATGCTTTGGGCATAAAGACAATGTATGTACTCAAACTCCTAAAAATCAACATTGGAATTCCTTGATCTAATTGTCAAACTTACCAAATTGCAAGCATTTCTGGTCAATATTAATACAACCAAATTTTTAGAAATCCTAAAAATATAAATCCTCAACATGACTTGTAGAAAAGTAAAGGGAAGGCAAAAAATTTAATGAAAAAACAAAATCGTACCTTCATGTTTGGTTTCAGCTACTATGGTCAAGTTTCTCTGATTAGAATCCCTTTCTAGCCTATAAAGGCAAACCTACATAAACCCATACCAAGAATAAAAATTTGAACATTACTATTCTATCACAGAGTTGGTCCTAATATATAATTTTGAGTACAATTTAAATAAAGAAAATCCGTCCCTTTACTAAGTGTTAAAGCTTTTGAATGAGGCTGTTCAACATGTTAAGGAAGTAGACAAAGGTCTGGGGTTAAGTCTCATCACTGCTCATTTATGATTTACGAAAAATTGTGCACGTATTAGCCTTATGGCCTACATGTGAGGAAGCATGTTGAAGAATTGTTTCCTCTCCATCTTAAGATTTTAGATGAGGCGATCCAAAATGGCAGGTTAGATCGAGAACCAAGGAGCAAAACCAGTCTGGTTTTGTGGTGGAAACCATTGTAGAAAAAACCAGCGAACTGTCCAACTAAACCCTGAACCAAATAAACCGATCAAGGTTTTTCCAGTTTTTTCAAGTTTCTTCTTTAAAAAATAAAAATAATTTTTTTCTCCACACAAACTGTTTTTCATCTTCGTTGTTCGAATTGCATCTTGATTCTTGACTTTATTCATGAACATGTAGCTGCCACATCTGAGCACAAATAAAAAAGGTGACAGTATGGTAGAGAAGAAAAACATTCTTCTCGTGGGCTTGATTTCGGGCACCAGGTTTTATCTGAATTCTAGTTAGCACCTTCAGTTGGGGGTGCTAGTTTTCAAATTTGAGATTTCAGCTTTAACTCTTTTTCGCCAACTGGTTAGAGAGAGAGAGAGAGTTTTGTGGTGTATTTAATTGGAATGAGAAATTTGTGTGTGGGTTTGTTTTATTGGAGAGTGAAATTTTTGTGAGAAGGCACATCCTTTGAGAGATCAGTAAAGGGAGGAATTATAAGTGTTGTAAATAGAGCACAAATGTCAGAGAGTAAAAAATTGGAAATAGTAAATCTTTTTTCAAATTAATCATGTGAAGATTTAGAATAATGCAATTCATGATTAGTTGTGATCATCACCCGTCTAATGGCAGTGTGCCCCTGATTCATTGTTCAATGCATTAAAATGCATCACAACTCCACGAAACAATAAATTAGGTACCCACTGCCACCTAGTGATCACCACTAATGATGAATAGCATTCCTCACAAATTAACAATATACTGTTATCTAGAAAAGATGAAATTAATTATTTTTTACTTCCAACATTCAACCCCAGTTGAACCTTTAACCCTTCAACCTGGCCTTTTCAAGTTTAATGCCAAGGCCAGGTTTCGATACATTGCATATAACATTGAAATTAGTTCTTACCAGACCACATTCATTGCCAACAGCTAAAGTCAAGGTGGCAGAACAAAAGTCTAGTGCTGATACTGACCCAGCTGCACCATCGACTTCAATACCCTTCATCTGCACATCACATGGTTTGGAGTGTTACAAATATTATTCGAAACCAATGAACTGTTGATCAATACTATAAGAAATGATGTTAGTTGATTTGAATCGTGAGTGCAAAATTTAACAACTTGCAGTACTACACTAACCTCAAATCCTAAAACAAAAATAAGTGACAGGACCGGAAATGTGGCATCCCATATTCGAACTGATCCATCTTGATATCCTCCTATATATATTCTCTGAATACTATTAACTTCAGCAGATGACAATTGACAAGGAACACCACCGGTCAGAGGCCACCTTATCCCTTTAGTCATCATATTACCTGCTGCTTGTCGTGTTGATTTTGAATCTGTCTAATGAAATGATAACTGATCATTAAAATGAACAATGCGAGAATTAAAACATGTTAGAGGGTATCCAGTACCTCTGCGAATGTTCTTGAAAAAATCCCTTTAGAATTTATCAAAAATAGCTTTCCCAAAGTCATATGTGGTTCAAGAGTGGGTATAATCGAATGGTATTGAACTGCACAGACAGATTGATTCTTCTCTAGCCCAGATTTGAAGGTAGACAAAGAAGGATAGTCATAGAAATGCAATTGCCCAGGATTGGTCAATAAAAACAGTGAAGTTGAATCACTAATGTCTGCTTCATAAGGATCTGATAGTGCAATCACATCCGCAAAAGATCCATGAAGAGCAAGGTCAACGCGATCAACACACTTCAAGTTTACTAGTCCAGGAGACCAATCAAGATCTAGGATCTGCACAAGTATGAGCATTACAGGTATCATTGTATCAAATATTCGAGATTACTTGGAAAGGAGAAAGTTATAATTGACTTATTTAGCCATCTTCATGTTCAGTGTTGACAAACAAAGATCATTAAAGTTTATGAATCAAGCAGAACTGTATTGTAGTTATGAAAAGTTAAGAGGATAACATTGCAATGCTTGCATCTCAAGCTAGAAAATAATCAAGCTGTTCACCAACAGAACGTGCTCAAATAATCTTGGATAAGTTCAGGGCCATTATGCTTCACAATTTGACACCATGAGAGATAAGAATTATATTTCTGGATCAATAATTTGGTTAAAGTACATCGGAATATTCCTAATGTTCTAAATAATCCATATAAATTCACATCTTTAAGAATGAAAAGTACATACTCAACAAAGGAATACAATTGACTGTCGTCAGAGAATCATGGAAAAATTCTTATAATCCCACTTATTGGGATTATATTCATGAAAAGAAGACGCCAGTTGCAGAATAAATCCCCTCATATGATGCGACTGCTAAGACACCAAACAGACTTTTTAGTTATCTAGAACTTGGAACAGTTGCAAAACAAATCCCTTGATATGATGTGACTGTTAAGACACCCGAGAACAGATCTTTAGTTGTCTAGAACTTGGGGCCACTTAAAACAAGAGATAACAAGTTGTCCTCATTGTGATTTCATATTACCAAGGCCAGATGATTTGTCTCTATACAGTGCATAGATATACATGCATAAGAGATGAAATATGGGAGGCAACAAAGAAATTGAAATATGGCTATAAGGAGCTGGAAGGTAACACTTCTAACAGTATACTAGTAAGACAGAGAGACACCAAGCAAACATACAGGATACTGTGAACAGTGCTACATCATGGTTGGTAACAGCTAGAGGCAAAACGAATTATTGAAAACTGCGGTATTTTTAAGACTCAAGCTTGATATAACACATCTAACTTGTAAGAAGACCAGAACAGGACATAGCTACAGAACTGAAAACTTCAATTAGCTTGGAAAAATCCTAGTACTGTTAAACAAATACCTATCAAAGAAGAAATTATGATTGCAACTCCAGATAGTCAAAAAAAGCTAAAATTAAGGGTCAGTTACTCAGAACATACAGTCAAGACTTCATCAGACCCAATGTCTTCGCCACCGTAAACAAAAAGTTGACCTCCACAACCATTTTTGGCCTTCTTAGGAGACCAATGCAGAACAATGACGGGAAGTCTTCTATCTCCTGATGATAACTGTATCTTAACAACGTCATTTGATGATGTTTGTGCTCTCTGACCATTTCTATTATCAGAAACTAAAAGGTTCCACAGCAAAATATCTCCGTCTACATAACCAACAGCTAATACTGACCCATCAGGAGACACCCAACAGAGAGAGCTTATTTCCTTTTCTACTTGTTCATTGTCTAATGGATTATTCAGATACGTATCGCTTTCATTATTTGAAAAATCAACAATTGTTCCCTCCTTCAGTTCGAGATCCTTATAGCCTCTGATAAGAACAGCTCTATCCTTGGTAACATCCCATAGAATGATCAACCCATTCTCATATGCAATCAGAACCCTGCAAATATAGAAGTGATGTAAATGAAGATATGAGAAAAGAGCACCTTGAGTACAAGACACAATGTTAAGAACATAGAATCGTGCTTCAGCTATCATAGAAACAGAAGAAATTTAGGTGTTAGACATGTACAAGGAAATATACGGAAGTCAATTAAAAGGGAATTAGCAAACTCAGTGATCCAACACTGGATGTGAAATGGGTGTACTTGGTGATTATAAGTTTGTAAACAGACTTCACATACTAACTCACAATGACATTTCTTAATTTATTAGCACAAGTATATATAAAGAACTGCAAAAATCTGATAGCAATTTGCACTTCGGATTCCTGTACAAGGCGGTGAAACTGTGTACAAGATATGCGGATGAAGAACAAGTGCTATTCAAACAAAATAAAATACAGTATGACAAAACATGAGAAGCTATTAAGGTAATCATGTAGAAAACTTAAAAAAAGATTCACGAGTACGAATGACTAACTGTCTTACAGTCACTCAGGTGTAGAAGACAGCCATACTCTTCCATCTTATAGCACCAGGCAAGAGTTAAATGATCTCATAACCATTACAACCTTTTTCTTTTTTGCCATACTGGTGGTGCGTGGGAGTTTGAAAAATGTGTAGGTTATCCTTCGCTTTAATAGAAAAGATGAAAGTCTTCTCATTTGACTAGGTAGCGGATACTCAAAATTTGACCAACCACCGATATTCAACAACAATACAAGCATTAATTTTCCAAATTTACATAATTAAAATAGTTTTTGCTTTGTTTCTAAAGGGATCCAAAAATATTTGATTTTAGCCTCCCTAAGATTGGTGAGAGCAAAAAGATTCTACAATCGTTATCTTTTTCTCGTTAGAAGTGTTAAAGAATAAAAATACACCATGGTTGAGTACAAACATAGGGTAATACAAAACAACAAACTAAGTCGTATTGCCCAAAATTTGAGGTTGGCTATGTGCTCCGTTTGATCCATGGCTACACTAGGTAATACATGTCAACCAAAATAAATTGGATAGAACAGCAAAGGACAGCAGAAAACTGTATAAGTATTATTCATAGGAGTTATACAACAACAACCGAGGAAATATAAAACTACAATTATAGGATGAAAGAGAGTGCTCCAAAGAAAGTTGGGAGTGGTTTCTAAAGCAATTAAAGGTAAGATTGCCAGGGATACCAGAGTCCCCATCTGGCTAGTAACTGACATAAAGTAAAGCAAATAAAAGACAATAAACATTTTATTCAAGGCTAAACTAATGTCAAACTGGAAGCAATGGAAAGAGATTTCGGAATGAAACTTGGAGATTTCAGTGAAGCCAAGAAATCTCTGCATTTTTCACTATTGTCAGCTACTATCAGGAGTTGGGTGAAGTGACAGTCAAGAACTTCATGACGCATATAAGAAATACATAACATGTAAGAAACAACTCAGATGAGTTTATCAATGTTCTCAACTTTAGATAAATATGTAAAAGGATGAAAAGAGAGGATGGTATCCCATAAGTGGTTTGTGATCCCTCCCCAATGCATGTGTTAAAGATTAGTATATTAATATTAAACAAAAGCCTCATCAGACCTGGTAAGAATCTCAATCTTCTATCAGGTAAAGATACCATGTGTCAAAATGTACAATTAACAATTTAGGTGATTACAACACTTTGAAGAATTATTGAAATAAAGGCATAAGAGAATTGAAAGAAAAATTGACATGGTGGAATTCACAGCAAGGAATCTGGAAGGATAAACTAAGCATTCTTTCTCTTACCTATTCCCAGATGAACAAGGTTGGGATAGAACACCAACGATGGATTGATGATCAGGCAATGAAATACCAGCTCCTTCTGCAAAGTAATGATAAGTGATAGTACAAAGGTGTACTATATTCTAAGCCTGTTTGGAGACTTAATAAAGCTTTATATCACGTACTTCACAAGGAGATATTAATAGGATTTACAACAAAATTCAGTTTCAACAGTGGATCAGATATGCTTAGAGATGAATTTGTATATCCGAAGTTCTCATATTTTCCAATAAGTTTCCACAATTTTATTATCCAATATTAAACTAATTGGACGAAACGCATAACTCGTCATTCAAATAAATAAATAGCATTCTTAAAAGTTATTAGGAAATTATGTTACCAGCTATAAGATTTGGAGGAACATGGTATGGTAAGTGCAAAAGTTTCCTTTCTTCAGCATCATACTTTAGAGCAGACAAAAATCCATACTCATCACCGATGTACCTGAATGTCAACAGCAGTGAGAATTTAGCCATGGATGAAGTAATTACTTCATTTTCATCTAATTGGTGAACTATTCAACTGCAACATGAGAGTTCTCCAGTCACTTACATGTAATGAGTGCCATAGATAATAGAGAATGCTGTTATATTGGACTCCCATTGTAAATTAGAAGATATGCACCTTTTCTCTAGATCCCAAACCTGTTAAACTTGCACATATATTGGCAGTCAAAAAGGAAAAACTGGGCACTGTATAAGAAGAAAGAGAAAGCACAAAAAGGGGGACTTGGAGAAGTATGTGCAGATGCAAAGATTGCAGAGCACAAATTGAAACGTTTCACCAGATGCTGGTGAGAAGCCTACAAGTAATCATACCTGAATTTCATTTTCATTGGAGACACTCACTAGAAAACCTTGGTTTTGCATGAACTGAAAAGAGACCAAACATAAGTAGAAGATTAGAAAAAGCTCTTACTTGGTCATCTAGGACCCAAAAAGTGATTACAATGCAAGAGATGGTTAGTACTTCTACAAGGAGTAGAAAATTTTGGCTTAAGCTTTCATACAAATATTGAAAATACATCTATTATTTCTTTCAGACCACCATTTTCTAAAAATCATCTCATCAAAACAAAACAAATGTACAATGTAATCATGTGAACATGAAAAGCTATAGTGAATTTCATTTGGCAAATGTATGAAAGAAGACGTATCGCAAAACTAAAAAATTACAGAAATAAAACATTGTAAGCAGATAGCACCAGGTGTACAATGATCATCAACAATAGCAATAAATAAAGTTGTTCTGGCATCTTCTGAAATGAATAGGATTTAAGAAACAACCATCAAAATTCAAAACCAACTACTGAAGTAAAGCAATAAAAAACAAATATCCCGTAACAAGAGTAATGAACAAGATAGAAGAGGATGGGGGATAAGATGCAGTTCACTTTATGACCTAAGGCCACTAACCTCTAAATTCTTAAAGGGCAAAGATTTAGGAGATATAAGGAGGCCTTCAATATTGTCTCCACCAATTACTTTAATCCTGCCATCTCTGCAATTCCAATCAATAAAGAAGAAAAGGATTACGAAAATGAGGGAACAGAAAATCAGATTTTGAAACCAGATATCCATAAAATATCCATAATCTCAAGCTTCTCACGACCACTACATCATAAAATTCTATCCTCTCCGCGCTCCTCATACATGAACAGAGTCGGCAATGGTTCTTAGTGAAGTTTATGCTGACGTCAACACTCAACAACTGCTGAAAAATGCAATGTGAGCACATCTAGATACTCGAGGCTGAGATATTCTAACAACCAAAAATGTGGGTTTTGAAAATCAGGGATGATTTACACGTGTAACAGGAAATGAATCTGAAAGTGGAAGAATTGTATGATGTACTTTACTTTTACTCTACTTATGCAGCACAAATAATATAGTCATTACCAGTTAAAAAATTCAATACATTGATATCCTTTCAAGTGTAGAGCAACTATAACTCACAGTGTCCCAATTGCCAAGAGGCGTTGGATGGGGTCAAAAGCCAGAACTGATGCAGTAGATGGAATGCCATAGTGAATGGAAACTTGTGATGCCAATTTTATTGGTGCCATGCTTTGGTGCATAGCATTCTGCTGAAGAAAAATCCAAACATTAGCACTCACAAGCCCACTATAGAGAGACGGTACGGATAGACAAATAGACCTACATTTGTAGGTTTGGAAACTAGTCTTAGCTGTTGGAGCATTTTAACATTAATACAATATAAACTCAAAGAAAATTAAGAATTTATCCGAGTATAATGTGTATCACTAATTTAGCAAGTTAATGTGAGAACATTACTGAAACACATAAAACAATGATTTGATTATAAAAGAAACAAAAAAGAAAAAGAAAAAGAAAAATGTTTTTTACTAATTTCTGAAGAAAAGAAAATTGTGAAACTCTATGAAAAAGCATTAATGGTCCCCAAATTTGTTGGGAATAAGTCTTAGTTTTTTTGTCGTTGTAAAAAGCATTAATGAGACTTAATATGTGTGTGTGTGATGTTTTAAGCAAAGTGCGGAAGATATAATTGTGAAAATGATACTTTTAGCTTTAGAGTTATGCGAGAACAATGATGCTTTGCTTAAGGAAATAACTAGTTATTGTACATTGAACTATTAAGGATACAATACTGTGATAAGAGACTATTGTTATCAATGATGCCATCATACAAACTTTATATCCTGTAATATAATAAATAACAATACTTTCATTTATTAGGCATTCGTAATATGATTACGGTGGTGCCATGTGGAATTTAAGTTTTGAACACAACTACTACAAGTGAAAGCAATGATTTTCCTATTATACCACAAAGTTCACCAATAGTGTTAGTCGTTGACTAATCAGATATTGAGTAGCTTTGCCTGGGTGACACAAGGCATGGGCGTCAACGAGATTTAAGGCACGTTTCTCAAAATAAACCAACACAGTAATTCAAAATTTTAAAGATGCAAAATTATGCTCCTCATAAACCATTAACTATATAAATAAAATTATAATAAAACATTTCAACAAAATTAAAAGTCTAATTTGTAAATCAAAAATCAAAATGGACCAATTTCTCTAAAGCAAATAAAATAATGTACCAGCTATTCATGAAGTTCTCTTACTTTAATTTCAAAAGAAAAGAAGTCTCTGTTTGGTTTCATTTTTTTCCAAAGACTTACTTATCAAAGTCAAACATTTATTTTAACCATATATTTCATAGGACCTACAAGTACTATCATTCATTTCTTGAAAAGTAAAATTTTATTAAAAATAAATGAAACCCAAACAAAGGCAAAATACACAGAAAAGAATGGGGAAAAAAGAACACAGAGGCAACGAGAAAACTACATTTTCCAATTCATTTTTCAATTTTCATTCATTTACTGACTTCTATATTTTCCAATTCATTTTTTCCATTTTCTAGGTTCATGATTTTCAAATCTTGAAATAAGGGGACAAAGGTGTATATCTAGCTAAAGTTGTACTTAAGCCCACACTAAATGACTTGTCTTGTGGTTTGGATGAAAAGTAATATAGAGAAATCTTTATGATGATAATTTTAAATACTAAACATTCTTAGGAGATCTATAATTTGTGTAATTTCTCTTAAAATCTTTCGCAGCAATTACCTAAGGCTTCATGATCAGCGAATTAATCTAGAGCACAGTTCACGTGATAGATTGAAGACCAAAATTAGGATTAAGGATTAGCACAAGATCATCACGTGTAATAACAGTTCCTCCTTCATGAAAATTGTGATCAGAAGTCCCACATTGATGGTGCATAACGATCCCTCCTTCCCAGTGGTTCTCATTTTAGTTTTATTATAATCGTATATTTATAAAAGATCAAGACCTTAATAGTAGATAAGTACAAAGAGCTAGAGGAAAGTTACATTATGCAATGGACATTATTATAGAGAGTATATATACTTAGAAATGTGAAAAAAACAAATGATATTATAAGATATGTCTCAAACATTATTCCTCCATCTATAATACTACTTCATTCTCCATGCACATATACATGGACATCTACACATAAATCTAACAATTTCTAGTTGCCTATAAGAATCTTATTGGCCAAAAAAGGTAATCTTGTGGCTTCATTGAGCTCTACTATAAGGTAGATTGGTTCAAGTTCCACAACATTCCAGCTAGACTGCTATATCACAAAGAAACAAGCTACAAGACTTTGTCGCACCAGGATGAATCTCCGAGTAAAGAGGTGTCCCTGTGTTAAGATAATAGCATATGTTTACTTCTAAACCATATTTAAAACATTTGTTACACGAAACTGAAGGAACATCATTTAAAGGCACAACTTATGGGGAAGATTACTTATTCAGTTGGTGAAGAGATTTTATCCCAGAGATATAACTGTGTTCGTCGATCAAGATCCAATTCTCGAAAAGTTAAGCGCTCTCAGATTCGTATCTCTCCTCAAATAATCATTACTTCAAATTTCAACGTAAGAACATCACTACTCTGAGCTAGTTTCTTTTTCGTCAAGAGAAAATTAACAAAATTCAAAAACGAAAAATGGAAAAAGATAATTTCTTTAATTCACTTTGTCGATTTCCTCCCAAATAATCCGACCCTAATGCGGAAAAAATAATCAAACTAACAAATAAAAATTAATTAAAAAACAAAGAAATAAATTCAATATACCTGGGATGCTGATGATTGTGATTTAGCTAACATATAACTGTATTGGTGAGATTTCTTCACCAGAATGAGAAATTGATTTTCTTCAAATTTTGTTGTTTTTTGGCAGTGGGGTCAACGTGTTATTCTGCTAGCAGGATTGCGGGTGACTGCGAAGCGGGAGCCGCATCTGACCCGTTCCATATTAGTTTGGGCCGGTATACGGCCCATTTTTCTATTAAGCCCGGTTTGATACATGTTAAAATGGAAAGGTTGCATTTTTTTATTTTTTTTAATGTGATGAAAAATATTATTTTATCGACGAATGTGTGGTTGAAAATGAGTAGAAGAATGAAAATGAAAATTTTAATGTGACTCAAATATGAGCTAAATATATATTCCGTTATTTTGGATTTTGGAGAAGGTTTTACATGACTTTTTAGTTTTTAGGATAATTATATTACACACCACAATTTTAAGCATTTTTACTATTTACTTAAACATAAAAAAAATTAATATATTTATCACATAAAATAATTTATTATTCCACCACAATGGTAAACCTGTCTTCGTACTTTTATTAAACAGTTTTAAGGACATATTTTAATCTACCACAAACACGTTAAAAATGCAAGATATATTCTTGAGATCAAAATAAATGAATAAAACCCAAATTTCAAAACCAAATCAATACAAAATGGTCTTGGAACTTCTCTCATAGAGCGATCTATCAATCGGGTAGTTTTATTGTCGATTAAGAAATTCATGAGAAATGCCCACTAGATGTCGTCCTCTATGTTGACCATGTAGATGCACAAAGTAGATATATTAGGGTCCGTTTGATTGCACATGTGGAAATAAAATGGGTGTAAAGAAAATGTTTTACAGGGAATTGAATTGTCTAGAAATTATTTTACTTGAAATTGTAATTAATTGTGTTGATTGGTATAAATTTCCACCTGAAAAATGTTGAACGTTTGGTTTCGTTTGTTTCGTTTTTTATGAAAATTGTCCATAAAAATGATAATTTTTCTACTATTAGGTCTAGAATTTGTTTCAATTACAAAAAAAAATTAAAATTATCATACTGAATACCATTCGTTTGGCTTGGTTTTGCATGAAAATTACATTAGAGAGAAAAAAAAAATTACCATTGTTGATAAAAAAAAATTCAATTGCCCAAAAAAAAAAATGCCTAAGAACCTGGAAAATCAATTCCAACCAAAACAACAAGAAAAAGTTTTCCTCCAAAAACTGAAAAATGTGGAAGGGTGGAAAAAAAATTCCAAGGGAAATTTTTACTATCAAATAAGTGCAAAAATTGAAAAATTCTCAATTTTTCAAGGAAAATCATGGCTTTCAAACGGGGCCTTACTGATTTGCCCATATTGAAGTCTGTCGCTACTCATCTCGAGATTCTCGACTCATCAATATGGCATAATGCCATTTTTGCTCCAACAAATGTAGCTTCGAGCCTTCAACTCTTCCAGGTGGACCCTCCTGAAATCCATTAAGCTACGACGTATTTATTGCTCAACCATCATAGTTTGTTCAACAACTTATATATTATTCATTTAGTAGGTGATATGCATGCGATGAAGCCAATTGCTTTTCTTGAAAATTACCTCTGTCGAGAAGAAAGGAAAAGATGTTTTACTTTGTCATGTTTTCATGGATGAGTAAACGACGTATTTTTATTTTCATTTTTATTTTTTATTGAATTAGGAGCATAATTGTAAAATTACTGTGGTATATTTATTGAAAATATATTGTAATTGTAGTGTGATAATAACATGGTGTAGTACTTAAAATTTATGGTGGTAATATAATTACCCGATATTTTATTACATGAGTTTGAGTCACAATCCTACTTGGTCTCTGTTTGATTTTGCTAAAAATCAATTTTTTATTAATATTTGATAAAAGTTGATGGACCGTGGTATTAAAAATTTGACAAAGTTGTGAATCGCATGAAATGTGTGATTAAAAAAGAACTTACAAAATAATCATTTTTTGAAAAATAGGAGCCAAACATGAACTTAATGTTGTCCTTAGAAAAGCTCTCCTAAAGACACACGTGTGGCGTGTTTGGTTTGTGTTTCAGTTTTGAGTTTATTTTTAGTTTTCGATTATGAGGGTTTAATTTAAAATTGTTAAAAATACATTTGATTTGTCATTCTAAGAAATTATATCCCAAAACAGAAAATTAGAAAATCCGTTTCTTTTGAGATTTTGAGAAATTATTTTATGACATCTTATTCCAATAAATTTTATTTATTAGTCAATTAGGCCGTTTTTATATCAATATATTATCAAGTGTTATATACAATTTAAAGTTGATATATCTTACAATATATTTTTGCCTACAAAAGTAAAATAAAAATAAATAATAATCTGTAATTTTTTTCCTTAAAAAAAGAGTTTCAAAAAAAAATGATCGGCAAACAAGGGCTAAACTGAACTGAGATTGTGCACTAACGATAAGGAATTCGTAAACTTTCCTTTCTAAATGGCAGCTTTTCCCTAAATTAAAGAAGGGTAATGATATTCATCATCACCGATGTTACAAACACAGTCTATGTGGCGTTAATGTGACATTAAATGATAGTTGAAATTAAATAACATTACTCATCATTAAAGAAAAGACCGATCTGATGGAGGTAGACTTTTTATTGCCTTGGCTAGTGGTCAAGCTTGATTGGCACACTGGATAGTTACCGCTAGCCATCTTCAACAGTCAGTCTATCCCGTGGAGGCGATTGCAAGTCCGAGTTGGACCCATCTGGGTTATGTCATGCGTGTCCATATAATATAGTTTTGTTAATATAAAAATAACAATATTCTTATATTAAATAAAATTAATTGTATTTCATTTATTGTATTTATTTATTATTGGACATACGAATTAAAGCGTACATGATCAATTGTGATGAGTTTAATTATACAGCACAACCGTGCAGATAATTAAATTTCACTTTATTGCCGCGTATTTCATCTAAATTCCTTGATAGAGTTATGTACATCATTACGTGATTTTCATAGTTCTTTGATTCACCAATACGTAAAATTAATTTGATTGGTCAAATATCTCGAGGAGTTGGGAATTTGAGAACAAGCAAAGTAGAGAACACAAATTCGTATCGGGAACTGTCATTTTGAAAAATTGGTAGAGTGGCTATTTAACTATTTTATGTTAAAAGGTTAAAATTTGAGCTCAGTGTTTAGGAATAGTTAAATTTCGACATCTGTGATTAGTTCATAAGATCGCTAAAGAAAATTGTACGTAAATTAGTGATAATAATTAGAGGCAAAACAGTTATTTATGCTTGTACCTAATTATCGAATCTCGAACTGGATGAAATACACACGATATGTCAAAGGAAAGTATTACATATTTATTGACTTCCGTGATTTTATATATTTTAATAGTGTAGTTTTTTGCCTTTAGTGAAAAAAATAAAATAAAGACTAATAAATAGATGAGGTGGACTAGGATCCAATTACATATGATCTAATTATTGGAACTTGGATAATATATGTTGGTCAGGTCCTGTGGTAGCTCTATAAAGCATTGAGACTTAATTACGATAATTATAATAGATTTGAACTTAACTGTAATTATAATAAAGTTTTGTACTTAATTATAATTATTATGAAAGTTGTAAATTTACTTATAATTGTAATTGAATTCTAGGATTACACATGTAAGTAAATGTAATCTAATTGAATTTGGACTTTAATTAAGACTCATATTTGAAATTAGAACTATTATTCTGCAAGGACTAGATCATCTCTATAATAGAGTCTGGATGGACCTAGAATTTTTACCCCAATCGTAATACATGATTCTATAATGTTCAAATTTAGAGGGAGAAAAAAAAAATTTCTTACTTTATTCTTATCATTCAGTCCAAGAATTAGTTTTTTTTTTTTTATTTAATTAAATGAAGATACCCACATATCAATATAGTCTTGATTTTGGAGAATATCATAGAATACTTGAAAGTAGAGATAGCAAAAAAAACCCGCCCCGCCTAGTTAAAAAAAATAATAATAAATAATTTGAACATTGTTTGTTTAAGTTTGGACATTGTTTGGTTTGGATATTGATGTAGTTATTTTAAGTATTGTTTGCTTTGGATTATAAAATTTTGAATGTGTATTTAATTGAAAAAATTTGGTTAAAAAAAAAACTAAAATTTTTGAATGTGTATTTATTTTAAGTATTTCCAATGCCACTATGGACAAGACCAACTCTGCATTTTCCATTGAAACAGTTATGGGCAATTCCCTCGTCCAAAACGGACCATACACTATTGTACTGTCGTTTTCAGGTCGTCCTTCTTTCAGGTCTCGAGGTAGCTTGGAACCTTCGTCGAGGAGAAAAGCTAGTTACATTTGGGTAGATATTTAAGGTATGTTCGGTATGGCTTAAAAGTCAAACAGATACGAAACTTTCAACATTTTTCAGGTAGAAAATTATACCAATCAAACACAATTAATTACAATTCCCAGTAAAACAAATTTTAGACAATTCAATTTCCAATAAAACATTTTCTTTCCACCCATTTCCACCTTTGTAATAAAAAACAGACCCTTTATAGACACTATTAAAGAAAAAATAAAATTGTATTGATTATACTGGATTTTGTAAAAATAGAATCCGATCCATTGTTTCAACAGGAAAAAAATTGAAAACAAATTCGGAAACCAATCCAATTTAAAGCGAAACAAATCAACTATGAACATTCGTTCAAGTTAAATTTGTGTGACTTTATATTTCAATTTGACAACTTACTTATGTTTTCGAATCAACAGCCAATTTTTATTATTTATTTATTTTTTTAAAATGTTGATTTTACCAAATAATTCAATTAGTACTAATGTTTCCTCTATTGCCATGCCAATAATTAAATTGCGGAAAAACATGAAAGGGTACAAGAGGCACAAACTCACTCCGGAATAGCATGGGAGCGGATAATTCTACTTTGCCGAAATAAAGTTACAAAAATGGGGGTGCACAAATGATGTGGCACCCCCTATTGAAGGGGGCGGCTGGGAGCAGCCTGCCTGCCATTCCGATTAAAATATTGAAAGAAGAAATTTGACGTGGATGAGCGCTTAATTTTGTCGCAGTCACGCTTCTTTTCAAAGATTCTTGTTTAATTAAAAACAATTTCCAGACAGGACATGATTTTTTGTTTTTGTTGAATTAAGTAAATATCTAATAATTAAATAAACATAAGGACAGAACTCATTGCACGTGCTTTGTCTTAAAACTAAAAATAATTCTAAAACAAGTAGCATTTATTTTAATTTACCTTAAGCAACATCGGCTAAATATATTTTTATTATTCAATTTGAAGAATCACGAGTAAGAAATGCAATGCTATCACATATAGCCCTCAAAACAGATAATTATGAAAAAATTAATTAAGTAATGTTTAAAACCATATTTTAGGAACATTTTAAATTGTATTGTTATTGATAAGTGTGTGATTGGTGGGTGGATTTTACCGAAAATGTAAATTAATTTCAATATAAAAAATTCTACACCTGTTATATAATGGTTAGTGTTAGTTCACATTCATCTTTAGATTTTGTTTACCTCAAAAAACGGATCTGCCAGTTCCTCCTTTTTTTTCTTTTTATTGACAATTGTTCCCCAAATCCCGTAAACGGCCTCCGAGTGAAAACTTGGAGATCGATAAAATAATTTCCGGCTGATCCTACGCTGACTTGACCGTCGGAGTGCCCGTGGCCGTCCCCACCTCTTATGGGAAGGGCCACGTGTAACTGACGTTGTGTGGTTCATGTAGGAACGGATAGACTCGAGGATATCACATGTTGGCTCGGTGGCAGATCCGTTTTTTGAGGTCAACAGATTGGTGCCGTCTGTGGGAAACTTGGGCGACGTAAACCACGAAAAATTTCCCACTAAAAAGCATGTTCGAACGCCCGGCAAGAAATCCTTGAAAAAGGAGGGCGGCAGGATCGGTAGGGCTCCAACTTGCCAAGAAGAGAAAAAGCCTTACCGCTCCGAACCATGATTTCCAGTGAGGAGGAAGTAAACCCAAGGAGAACAAGAGAAGCCTCTGAAGAAGAGATCTCTCGAAATGTCACTCATCAGCGACCCCACCACAGGTATCGCAGAAGGAACAGAACCGCCCAACTCGCGGCCGAGGTAGCCGCTATGGCCACAAACATGCGGAACATTGCGGCTCAGAACGCCGCCATGCAAGAACTCATCGCGCAAGCTCAAAATCGAGACAATTATTCGGCTCAACCGAGCCGACAGCATTTTGCACATAGGCGGTCTGAGGAAGGATCAAGCAGAAGGGCCCAATCGGGGCCTCAGAACGGCGTCCCTACCGAACGAGAGGTAGAAATGGACACGTCAAACTACACAGCTGCCCCAATCAGGAACACCTCGGCTGGAGAAAACAATTTCCCCCCGGATTATGAGGAGCAGCCCCAAAGATCCGCTAGCGTCTTCGACCGACTCGGACGAGCGCCTAGAAACGGGGGTCAGCCGATCCCCCAAGAGGTTCGGCAACAGCCGCATGTCCAAAGTCAGGAGGCTCAGGTCCCTCCGCCTAGAAACAGGCGGGAGAGGCGAAGTGCTATAGACTGGGGAAACAGAGGAGCAGCGGCTCAACATCCGCCCCAGGCCGCTGAGGAGGAAGAGGACCCCCACGAACCGTGCAGATCATACGAGCTTGATGACGACGATGATAATCTACCCTTTTCAAGGGAACTCCACTCCTTCCCGATGCCACATAACTTCGTTCCCCCAAAGGTTCCGAAGTACGAGGGAAAGGGCGATCCGGAGAAACATCTCAACAAATACAAAACGCAAATGAGCCTAAGGGGCGCCTCACCAGCACTGAAATGCAGGGCATTCCACCTGACCCTCGCCGGCGCTGCCGAAGTGTGGTACAATAGGCTAGCACCTCTGAGCATCAGGAGTTGGTCGGACCTGAAAAAGGCATTTCTGAACCAGTACCTGTCTAGGAAGGAGGGGGAGGCGCCAATACAGCGCTTGCAGGACATGAGGCAAGCCGCAGGAGAAACTCTGAAAAGCTACCTAGCTCGCTTCACTGACGAGATAACTTACTGCGAACAGGTCACTGACAAAGAAGCTCTGTCCGCTCTGAAAGGGGGATTGAATATGAATACAATGTTCTGGAGGGATGTCCGAAGTAAGAATCCTTCAACATATGACGAGCTGGTGCAAATGATGAAAGTCGAAATTGTCAACGAGGAAATGATTGACCATCGAAATAGGGCAGCCCAAGGGATCCCTCCACATGGAGACAAATAGGCAGAGGGCCCACGTCCCAAATGGTAAGCCAACGGTGGACCCAGGCAGGACATGCAGTGGCTCCCACCTCGGGACAAGCATTGGCTACCGCTACGTTAAACGCAGTGCCTACCCTAGCCTACGAAAATAATGGATTCCACGAGGGCAACTCAGCCCGGGGCACCAGACGACCCTCAACCTCTAGGAATAGAGGACGGGGTGGGATACCTAGCAATAGGTTCCAGGAAGACCCGCGGCCCTACTGCACTTTCCACCGCTACTATGGACATGACAAAAAGGATTGCAGGGATGCAAATCGACCATCAAACGCCCCTCGAAATACAAGAAACGATCAAAGTCAAAATATCACTCCAAGGCGTTCAACCCCCAGGAGGGGAGAAACAAGGCAACACTCGCCCCATAATAACGGAGATAATGACAGGGAAAGATCCCGCGGGGGCCAACGCCCTAGGAGGGATGTATCCGCCTCGGACGAGCGGTTTCCCATACGTGAAATTGACACCATAATTGGAGGGCCCCATATAGGAGGCGAATCAAGGAACGCTCAAAGAAATTACACGAGGGAGGCAAAAACTCCACCGATGGCCAGCTATGTAGTAAGCCAAACCCCCCAGGGCAGGACCGTAGAACCCATAACATTCACCACGGAAGACGCAGCAGGCGTACACTACCCTCACTGCGACGCCTTAGTGGTCCGGGCTGTAATAGCCCGCAATGGGCTTAAACGCATGCTGGTGGATAATGGCAGTTCGGTTAACATCCTGTTCGGCTCATCTTTTGATAAAATGGCGGTAGACCATGAACTGACGCCTATGGCCTCGCCCCTCTATGGGTTCACCGGAGACAGCATCGTCCCCAGAGGCAAGATTACCTTGGCAGTCGAAATGGGGGCCCCACCTCAGGTAGCGCATCGCTTCATGGAGTTCTTGGTAGTTGACCGTCGGTCAGCGTATCACGGAGTGTTGGGAAGGCCAGCCCTGAAAGAACTGTGGGCAGTCACTTCCATCCATCACCTATGCATGAAATTCCCCACGGATCGGGGGGTCGCAACACTCCGGGGCGATCAGATGGGATCTAGAGAATGTTATCTCAACTCCCTGAGGAAAGCAGAGCCCCGAGTCAACATGGTACTGGATACCGAAATGGCAGAGGCCCTTGAAGGATCGCCTGCGGTACTGGATGTCGAGATGACAGATGTCAGACCCAACATATCCCTTGAGGAGCTAGATCCCCGAATAATTGAATCCGAGTCGCAGACAGCCCCAATGGAGGAACTGGAAAACTTTTCGCTGGACCCTCAAGATCCTTCAAAGGTTCTGCAGATCGGAAATGAATTGGAAGAGAGGACTAAAGAGAGGCTAAGAGACTTCCTGCAGAAGAATGCAGACATATTCGCATGGCGGCACGAGGATATGGTTGGAATAGACCCCGGAATCAGCTGTCACCGTTTGCAGATCAACCCCAATCACACCCCTCATAGGCAGAAGAGGAGAGCTCTAAATGCCGAAAGGTACGAGGCCTTGAAAGAAGAGGTAGAGAAACTCATCAACAGCGGTTTCATCCGCGAGGCCAAGTATCCGGAGTGGATATCAAATCCCGTTCTGGTGAAGAAGCATAACGGCAAATGGAGGGTCTGCATTGACTTCTCCAATCTCAATCAGGCCTGCCCAAAGGACGGTTTCCCCCTCCCCCGGATCGACCAATTGGTAGATTCCATGGCAGGACACGAGTTGCTCAGTTTCATGGACGCCTATTCAGGATACAATCAAATCCCCATGTTCCCAGGCGACGAGGACAGCACCTCCTTCATTACTGACAAAGGACTTTATTGCTACAAAGTAATGCCCTTCGGCCTGAAAAATGCCGGGGCTACCTACCAAAGGCTGGTGAATAAAATGTTCGCAAACCAGCTCGGAAAGTCCATGGAAGTTTATGTCGACGACATGCTGGTAAAAAGTCTCAAGACCGAGAAACACATCGAACACCTGAACGAGGCCTTCCAAATCTTGAGAAGATACAACATGAGGCTGAACCCTTTCAAATGCGCGTTCGGCGTGGCCTCAAGCAAGTTCTTGGGTTACATTGTGAATGAAAGAGGAATTGAGACCAACCCAGAGAAAATCGAGGCTTTGATTAATATGAGGTCCCCCCAGAAACCCAAGGAGGTACAGCGACTCACTGGTAGAATAGCTGCACTTAACCGCTTCATATCAAGGGCCACTGAAAAATGCATGCCATTCTTCAAGGTCCTGAAAGGAGGAAAAACGTTCAGGTGGACCCCAGAATGTGAAGAAGCGTTCCAGGAATTGAAGAACTACCTGGGACGCGCGCCCCTCCTCAGCAAACCCAAGGAAGGGGAACCCCTACTGCTATACTTGGCTGTAGCCGAAGCCTCGGTCAGTTCGGTCCTTGTGCGAGAGGAGGAGGCGCATCAGTTGCCAGTCTACTATGTAAGCAAAGCCCTGCTGCCCGCCGAAGAGCGTTATCCGGACATGGAGAAGTTAGCTCTGGCTTTAATCATCGCTTCCCGTAAGCTAAGACCCTACTTCCAGGCCCACGGCATCCGCGTGCTGACGAACTTTCCGCTCAGGCAAGTCTTGCAGAAACCGGACGCCTCGGGAAGGTTGCTCAAATGGGCTGTAGAACTCAGCGAGTTTGACATAACCTACACCCCCCGGGCAGCTGTCAAAGGCCAAGCCCTAGCCGATTTCGTCGCTGAATTTTCAAAGGCTCCAGAAGTCGAAGTGAACATGGAGCCGGCAGAGCCGCCCACCTGGAACCTCTTTGTCGACGGCTCCTCAGGAGAAGCCGGCTCCGAGGCAGAAGTGGTGCTGGAAAGCTCGGAGGGGCATAAACTGAACTGCGCCGTCAGGCTCGGGTTCAGAGCCTCTAACAATGTAGCAGAATACGAGGCCCTCCTGGCTGGACTCCGGTTGGCAAAAGAGCTGCGTGTAAAGAGAATCGCAGTCAGCAGCGACTCGCAGCTAGTGGTAAACCAGGTAAACGGGAGCTTCGCGGCCAGGGACAAACACATGGAAGCCTACCTAAGACTGGTAATGGGACTCTTGCCCGACTTCGAAAAACTCGAATTGATCCAAGTGCCTCGTCAGGAGAACATCCACGCAGATGCCCTATCAAAATTGGCTAGCAGCAAGGATTCCGAACTGTTAAAGCTAGTACCGATTGAACACCTACCTGAACCGTCTATCAAAAGAGGCGAAGAGCTGATGTGGGTAGAAAGCACGCCGCCTGGATGTTGCCTATCCTGGACCATTTAAAAGAAGGGATCGTACCTGATGATGAGAACGAGGCCAAAAGGCTTCGGCGGAGAGCTGCCCATTTCATCATTCACGATGAGGTTCTGTATAAGCGTGGCTACTCTTCGCCCCTCCTCAGGTGCACGGGAGGAACAGAGGTGAACTACATATTAAGGGAAGTACACGAAGGCATCTGCGGAAATCACTCCGGCGGACCGGCGCTAGCGCACAAAATACTCCGGCAGGGGTATTATTGGCCTACTTTGAAAAGGGACGCCATCGAATTCGTGCGTAAGTGTGACAAATGCCAACGCTTCTCCCATACACAGAGGCAACCCTCGCAAGAGCTCACTATTGTTTCGAGCCCCTGGCCTTTTGCGAAATAGGGGGTGGATTTTATTGGTCCTCTTCCCAAGGGAAGAGCAAACGCTCGCTTCACCATAGTAGCAATCGACTAATTTACCAAGTGGGTGGAGGCAGAGCCCCTGTCCAAGATCACCGAAGCTAGTACCTCTAAGTTCCTGTGGAAGAACATCATATGTCGGTTCGGCATACCCCACTCCCTGGTCTCAGATAATGGCAAGCAGTTCGACAATCGGAAAATCCGAAACCTATGTGAAGAGCTCGGAATCAGAAAGCATTTCTCGTCACCCCATCATCCTCAGGTGAATGGCCAAGTGGAGGCGGTCAATAAGACCATAAAGATAACCCTGAAAAGGAAGTCGGATGCCTCCAAGGGGGCCTGGGTGGACGAACTCCCCCAGGTCCTCTGGGCTATTAGAACTACTTGCAAAACGGCCACTGGGGAAACCCCATTCTCCATGACCTATGGAGCCGAGGCCATGAGTCCTGTGGAGGTCGGCGTCCCTTCCCACCGCCGCATCCACTTCAATGAAGTAACAAATGATGAACTGAGGCAATTGGGATTGGATTTGCTCGAAGAGAAGAGAGACGGCTCGCAAATCAAACTAGCTTCCTACCAGCGTAAAATGGCACGTTTCTACAACACCAAGGTAAAGAAGCGGATGTTTCGCATCGGCGACTTGGTACTTCGCAAAGTTTTTCCCTCTACCAAAGACCCCGGCGCCAGAACGCTGGGACCAAACTGGGAGGGCCCGTACAGAGTAACCCGGGAAATCAGGCCCGGTACTTATGCAATTGAAAACCTGGAAGGAAAGGCTACGCCTCATCCTTGGAACATTGAGCATCTAAGAATGTACTACCAGTAAGAAGCTTATTGACCATGTAAATGTTGTTATCAAATGAAAAAAATGTTTTGTTCTTATCACGGTTCCCGCCAGCAAAACTTAAAAACAAATCCTTGACGAGGTGCAAGCCCCCCCAAGGGGTCACACCCCAAGAAAGATCTGCTTAGCCAGAGGCGGTGCGGGCGCCACCTTTGTAGAAGCGGAAACGCATTTTTATTAAATGGTCGAACATTTACGAGGCGAATTACTTGTCCCATTTTTATTAAATGGTCGAACAGTTACGAGGCGAATTACTTGTCCCATTTTTATTAAATGGTCGAACATTTACGAGGCGAATTACTTGTCCCATTTTTATTAAATGGTCGAACATTTACGAGGCGAATTACTTGTCCCATTTTTATTAAATGGTCGAACATTTACGAGGCGAATTACTTCTCCCATTTTTATTAAATGGTTGAACATTTACGAATTATTTATGGTTGAATATTTACGAGGCGAATTACTTCTGAAAAAACCAACTAAGCGAAAAGGCTAGACAAGCAGAGGTAACAACACTTGAACAAAAATCATTAAATTACAAAATCGTCGAAATACAAAAACAGAAGTGCAAAATACAAAGCTAGTCTACATGGACTATGGCTTCTGCCTCTGCTTCTTCTTCTTCTTCCCCAGCTTCTCCCCCCTCCTCTTCGTCAGGACCGGGGCGACCTCCGGTAGGCCCCCCGAACTCCTCCTCCAAGAAGTTGATGTCTAGCTCGGGATGCTTTTCGTGCAGACGCGACATCACCTCCTTGGCAGCCCAGGACGCCCAGTAATTGGCGAAGTCATCGTACTCCGGAGTCGTGTGGAAGTTCTCCTTGTACTTCTGAACCTCCGCCTCGCCAATCGCCCCCACCTCCGCCTTCAGGGAGCCAATTTCTTTGGCCTGGGCCTCGGTAAGGCTTTTCAGCTTGCCTTTCTCCCTGTTAGCCTCTTCCAGAGCCGCGGAGGCTATCCGTTGATGCTCATTGGCGTCATCAATCCTTTTCGTCAGAGCTGCTACTTGGGAGGCAGACTCATGAAGCTCGTTCCTCAATTGATTGACGCGAACCTCCGCGGTGTCCAACTTCGAAGTGGCCATCACCCACCTCTCCTCCGCCTCCTCCGTCTCCTTTTTGGCCTTAGCCACTTCAGCCTCCCAGGACCCCAGGGCTTTCAGCTGGTCCTCTAGCTCATTATTTTTCTTGCGAAGGCCTCGGATCAAATCCTCCGCCGAAGCTCCCATACTTAGCGCCCTCGCGACGCAAGCGTTATTGGCAGCCAACAGGTCCTCAATTTCACACGAGGCGGCGTGATTGGCCCAATCCTCAGTCCAATACTTGCTGTGGACTCGAACAGCGGAGGCGGTTTCGGGGGGGAGCATTTCCAGAACTGCCTCGGGCAGGTCCTCTTCCTTACTCCCCAGGAAGTCGGCCCGGTTTGCCTTGGCCGGGGCTCCGGCAGACTTCTTCAACCTCTTCCGGGGCTGCTCGCCGGTGAAGTAGGCAGTTATGGGCACAATGGCCTGGGAAGTTGGCGGAGCTGGCGGGACGTCCTCGGTGACTTCTGCACCGGTTTGTGTAGAGGAGGAAGCCCCGGATGGGCCAGTTCGCCTCTTTCTCCTCTGAACGAGGGAGGCACCTTCCTCCGCCACGTTCTCCTCAGTAGCCTGCTGCCCGGCCCGACTGAGGGAGAGAAGACGCTCTGACTGCTTCTTGTAAGCAGCCGAGCTCGTCCGCAAGGTTTTGGCCTCAGCCACGCTGCGGCGAATGGAAGCGAGGTCAGGCTTCGGAGGCCTTTTGTTCACAAAATCCTCTGCACAAAAAAGAAAGGGAACAATGAGTTTCCTCGACTCAGAAGCGCGATCAAAAAGAACTGAGACTAAGTGGTTTACCTCGGTTCGTCATGAGGCCGTGTAGGACGAGGTGGTGGTTCTTGTCGATGAGCTCTTTATAACTCCTTTCTGACGGGGGAGTTTGGTAGATCTGGCCGATGATGTCCCACTCCTCCTCGGATATCTCGCACTTCGGAAAGGAGCCTGCATGGAGCAGAAGTATTAAAACATGAGCAAAACTGTTCAAGTAAATCAGTTCGGTTAAATGACTTACTGTAAGTAGAGTAGGTGGTGGGGATTGTCAGAGGCGCCATGGGGTCGTTCTCTATGGTGTCACACCTACCAGAGACCCAGAACCACGAGCTCTTCCAACCTTTGATAGAGGTAGGCACCCCGTGCAGGAACGGAGAATGGGACCCCCAAGGAGAGAGGTAGTACCAGCCCCGACTCTCTTCCTCCCCCCGGCTACGTTTTTCGGAAAGAATAGGGAGTGGAACACGCTGAAGGGCATATCCGACCCGATGCTGGCCCGGCGCCATAGCATCCAAGTTCCCACCATTTGGGACCATGAGTTCGGATTGAACTGGGTCGGAGCCACCCCGTAGGACCTAAGTATTAACCTAAAGAAGGGGTGGAAAGGAAGTCTCAGTCCGGCCCGAAGCAAATGATCGCTCACCGCCACACACCCGGGCCTAGGGTAGCAAGCTCTCTCATGCGGGTCGAGGAGGATCATCTCGATATTGTGGGGGATCCTACACACTGTCCTGCACCTCTCTAACTGTTCCGAGGTGACTGTAGAAGGGTAGTTTGAAGCCCCCACTGGACAGACGTATCTACAGGGGAAGGGGGGTCGCCTCCAGATATTCTCTCCGGCCATAATGGCCTTGCTAAGTTCGTCCGAAGACACTACTATGGGCTCCCTGAGGGTACTCTCCTCGCCTCGTTCCTCCCCACTCCCCCTCACTATCGACTGTTCACTCGCCATCGCGAACGTTGTTAAAAAACCGGAGAAAAAAGAAGGCGAAGAAACTGAAAATGTGCAAAGTTACCTAACACACCGTCGGGAGCCGGTTTGACGCCGGTGTTCACAGAGACGTCGCCGGAAATTGATGATGGAATTCGCTGAATGCAGAGATTCAATATGCCTTGAGAGGTTTTCGCAAAAGTAAAAGCTTGAAAATGAAACGGATGGGCCTTTTATAGGCACCATAGGACTGGCCCTAGCCGTTAGATCACCCAAACAGCATCTAGGCCGTTCCATACTGAGGTGAAAGGATCAACATCGAAGTGAAAAGTCACTAAAATCAACGGCTACGATGGAGCGGTGAGCCCCACGCACAGCCAGAGTGCGTCACCCCGAAATTCGTGGAGCCGTCGCCATCATTGCCATTTATGACGAAACAAGCGTGTCTCGGAAGCAGCAGAAACGCCCCCCTTGCATGCATTGGAAAGGCAAAAAGCTTTCAAATCATTGGCACAATAACCAAGACTGTCTCTTCGGAAGCCATCGACTACCTTACCACCTATGGCCTCGGCACGATTGCTTCGTTCCGCAACGGCCCCCTAGAGTTTGCCACCTTGGTCTCCTCGGCCAGGGCGAATGGCAGAGTTGCCACAGCTCCCCCAAGAGTTGCCAACTCCTATGGCCTCGGCACGATTGCTTCGTTCCGCAACGGCCCCCTAGAGTTTGCCACCTTGGTCTCCTCGGCCAGGGCGAATGGCAGAATTGCCACAGCTCCCCCAAGAGTTGCCAACTCCTATGGCCTCGGCACGATTGTTTCGTTCCGCAACGGCCCCCTAGAGTTTGCCACCTTGGTCTCCTCGGCCAGGGCGAATGGCTGAGTTGCCACAGCTCCCCCAAGAGTTGCCAACTCCTATGGCCTCGCCACGATTGTTTCGTTCCGCAACGGCCCCCTAGAGTTTGCCACCTTGGTCTCCTCGGCCAGGGCGAATGGCAGAATTTCCACAGCTCCCCCAAGAGTTGCCAACTCCTATGGCCTCGGCACGATTGTTTCGTTCCACAACGGCCCCCTAGAGTTGGCCACCTTGGTCTCCTCGACCAGGGCGAATGGCAGAATTGCTACAGCTCCCCCAAGAGTTGCCAACTCCTATGGCCTCGGCACGATTGCTTCGTTCCGCAACGGCCCCCTAGAGTTTGCCACCTTGGTCTCCTCGGCCAGGGCGAATGGCAGAGTTGCCACAGCTCCCCCAAGAGTTGCCAACACCTATGGCCTCGGCACGATAGCTTCGTTCCGCAACGGCCCTAGAGTTTTGCCACCTTGGTCTCCGGCCCAGGGCGAAAATGGCAGGGTGTTTCCACCAGCTCCCCGGAGATGCCAACTCCTATGGCATCGGCACGATTGCTTCGTTCAGCAACGGCCCCCTTTGAGTTTTGCCACCTCGGTCTCCTCGGCCAGGGCGAATGGCTGAGTTGCCACAGCTCCCCCAAGAGTTGCCAACTCCTATGGCCTCGGCACGATTGCTTCGTTCCGTAACGGCCCCCTAGAGTTACCACCTTGGTCTCCTCGGCCAGGGCGAATGGCAGAGTTGCCACAGCTCCCCCAAGAGTTGCCAATTCCCATGGCCTCGGCGCGATAGCTTCGTTCCGCAACCCCCCTAGAGTTTGCCACCTTGGTCTCCTCGGCCAGGGCGAATGGCAGAGTTGCCACAGCTCCCCCAAGAGTTGCCAACTCCTATGGCCTCGGCACGATTGCTTCGTTCCGCAACGGCCCCCTAGAGTTTGCCACCTTGGTCTCCTCGGCCAGGGCGAATGGCAGAGTTTCCACAGCTCCCCCGAGAGTTGCCAACACCTATGGCATCGGCACGATTGCTTCGTTCCGCAACGGCCCCCTAGAGTTTGCCACCTTGGTCTCCTCGGCCAGGGTGAATGGCAGAGTTGCCACAGCTCCCCCAAGAGTTGCCAACACCTATGGCCTCGGCACGATTGCTTCGTTCCGCAACGGCCCCCTAGATTTTGCAACCCTGGTCCCCTCGGCCAGGCGCGAATGGCAGAGTTGCTACAGCTCCCCCAAAACGAGTTGCCAACACCTATGGCTCGGCACGATTGCTTCGTTCCGCAACGGACCCCCCCCTAGAGTTTGCCACCTTGGTCTCCTCGGCCAAGGCGAATGGCAGAGTTGCTACAGCTCCCCCAAGAGTTGCCAACTCCCATGGCCTCGGCACGATAGCTTCGTTCCGCGACGGCCCCCTAGAGTTTGCCACCTTGGTCTCCTCGGCCAGGGTGAATGGCAGAGTTGCCACAGCTCCCCCAAGAGTTGCCAACACCTATGGCCTCGGCACGATTGCTTCGTTCCGCAACGGCCCCCTAGAGTTTGCCACCTTGGTCTCCTCGGCCAGGGCGAATGGCAGAGTTGCCACAGCTCCCCCAAGAGTTGCCAACACCTATGGCCTCGGCACGATTGCTTCGTTCTGCAACGGCCCCCTAGATTTTGCAACCCTGGACCCCTCGGCCAGGCGCGAATGGCAGAGTTGCTACAGCTCCCCTAAGAGTTGCCAACTCCTATGGCCTCGGCCAGGTAGCTCCGTTCCGCAACAGCCCCCCACGGGGGATGATGGGCCATTTCAAGCCCGGTCCAACTAAGAACCCCGCACTCCTTCCCACACGCCCCGTCCACAGCCTTGAAAGTCCTCATAACGTATAAATACGTGTACAAGGACTTGGGGGACTATTGTTATTGGTGAGAACCGATTAACAGCTCGGACTCCACGTGTTGACAGGGGGACGTGCCACACGCCATCCGAGGCGATTGCGCAGAGGACGAGCTGTTTGCACCTAGTCCCCTTTCCGTCTCGCCCCGCCGCGCCTCGGCAAAGATCTCCCGTACAAAGATCTTTGCAGTCAAGTCCATGATTGATGGGATATGTGGCAGGACCCAAACGGTCAAATCAGCCAGAAGCACTCAATGCCAGCCAACCTATGGAAAGACAAGTTGACACCTACGATGGGACGGGCCCTAATAATCTAGCTACACGTGCCTCCCCATCCAACGGCCCTCCTCCTCTCACACCCGGTATAAATACTAGACCCTTACGCTCAAAGGAAAAAAAAAAAGAAAAAAAGGAGGAACTTGGTACCATCTCTTTTCGTTTCTCTATATTGACACTTGTTCCCCAAATCCCGTAAACGGCCTCCGAGTGAAAACTTGGAGATCGATAAAATAATTTCCGGCCGATCCTACGCTGACTTGACCGTCGGAGTGCCCGTGGCCGTCCCCACCTCCTATGGGAAGGGCCACGTGTAACTGACGTTGTGTGGTTCATGCAGGAACGGATAGACTCGAGGATATCACCTGTTGGCTCGATGGCAGATCCGTTTTTTGAGGTCAACAAATCTCAACAAGAAGCTTCCGTCAGCAGTGAAAGCTATAAGACAGCAGCGGATGACGTGGTGGTAAAAACCATTAAAGATGGATCACACGGCAGGTTCTTTCTCTCTCCCAAGGGTCAATCAAGGCAGCAATAGTTCACCTTGGTAGAAAGTGGCATGGGCGTATATCTTTCTTTTGGAGATTGGCGAAGAGAATTCTTGGAGGTTTATGGGTGAGCAATCTCTGACAATTTGAAATTTACCGAAGTGAATGCCTAATTTTCCTTTTTCCTTTTTTTTCCCCTCTTCCTTTCTTGTTACTGAAAATTTGAAAGAAAAAAATTTGTGTGTATTTGCTTATGCACTTATAGAACACCTATAGCATGGGCTGTGAAATCAAATTAGGATATACAAGTCCACCATGTATTTTCTGTATCCAAATGAAATATGTAGAAGGAAGGATGGGATCTTAGTGCATTACTTGTAAAATCATTATTAAAAATTGAAGGATTTTTTTAAAGAAGTGTATTATGTTATGCACATAAAATAAACATGGTCACTCATAGTTAAGGAAGTATAAATCAACTGTGCAACATGTGTTTGAACGTCTTTAAAGAGTTATAAATCAGAATCATCTATGCACCTTTTCTTGTAAGCTATACTCATCATCTTAAAGACTGAGAAAACAAATTATATCCTACGAACGCATTTGTTTATGCTCCTTTGTGCATTATCTGAAGATTGGATTTTTACTATATGAAACTCTATCATTCCCTCCCTTCCAATTTTCTATGTATTGGGGTTTTATGATTCCCCTGAGTGAATTTGCTTGCTTTTTTTTGGTTGAGGGAGGCAAATTAGGTTTAACACGTGAAAATTAATTATCCCATAGTTGAGAATAAGAACGTAGATCAAGAACAATATATTGACAACATTATCTGTTTTTCCGTGGATGTTGCTTGTGAAACTGGTCCCCCATCGTATTAGAAACTTTATTACGTTAATATCTAGTTAAGTTTTGGGTTCTTAGTAAGTGGAAAAAGCTGAATTGGAGGTGTGCAAAAAGGAGGGTGGAAGGAGAAACTAACTTTATAATACCCCAAAATCTTTTATAGTCGCCGATTATGAAAATTAGGGCCTTAGGGTGAAAGTTAGGGGATCAAAATGCATATCGGTCAATAGTTGATGGACTACAAGTATAATATCCTGTACGGTATAAGTTTGTGTATATATATGTGAAAAGTTGGATGAAATTAATTATTCCTTATATGTGAAATATAAGTTAGGAAGATTCTTTCCTAAATAAGATATATATATATATATATATATATATATATATATATATGATTGATTAAGTTAAATTAAAGTACTATTATAATTACATGCGTCTATGTATGCATAATTATATATAATTATGATGTATTGATTTTAAATAATATAATTACTATAATTACGTGTGTTTATATACATATATCTAATTATAATTGATTTAAATTATATAATTAATGTAACTTATTACCTTATTTAATGCACAATTATAGGGACACCATTATGACACTTTCCTTTTGGTACCCCTAAATGCACCTGTAAATACTGTACCTAAATCACGACCACAAACATACAAATTTCCACTTTGTTGAATAAGTTAAATTCTCCTTTTAAGTATTTACTACGATTCTCTTCAAATTATCAAGGTAAGTGTAGCCATATATTGTATGTTAAATCGTTTTTCATACATTGAAACACGAAAGTCGATTTATTAATATGATATGGGTCCTGGGTCCTATATGTTTAAGTTCAATGGACCGGAGTTTAGTAGCACTACGTAAGAAAATTAGAGCAACAAAGTATGGTTCTTAATTCATGTGTCTCCCTATGTATGTTATGATTATGTACGTTGATTATGGTCACTTAAGTTAGGATTCTAATCCCCGTGTCTCCTTATATACGTTAAAAATTCCTAAACTTTAAATATTAATTGCAATTTATATGGCTCATTTATTAGGATTTTATCTCATTATTTATGATTTCCCCCTTTTGGGTAATTGGGGTTCGAAACATTCGATTTTGGAACTGGCCACTAGGAGTGTCAATTGATTGAATTTTGATCCAAATCCGATGAAATTAATGGGAGATGGATTTAGGGTCTTAGTCCGATAACTCGATCAAGATCCGAATCCGATAATCCATTAATTAAATTGATCAAATATGGATATATGTCAATTCGATCCGATTTGTTATAAGCAATTGAGTCGGTAAAATATTTTTATGGCATATTATTTGTTATTAAAATAAATAAATTTAGAATAAAAAAGTAATCAAATTCAAAACATAAAAAAGTTGAAAATTTTATAAATATTAAACATGTTTAAGAATTGGAAAATTGAAAAAAAAAAAAATTGATTTCAACCAATGTTTTAAAAACCGACCACCCAATCATCGAACCAAAAAAGGAAGAGGGTCAAGGGTCAAAAAGTTGAATCGGTATCGAACCGGTTGTCAAATTGAATAAATAATTATACACATAAATGTAAAATATTATAAAAACAATAGATTTTTTTTTTAATTTTAGTTTACTAATTTGAAGTAAATAAATATCTATATTTTTCTTAATTAAATTTATTATTGTAAAATATTTTTTATGACAGATTATTTGTCACTAAAATAAATAAATGAGAAAATAAATAAATTTAGAATAAAAAATTAATCAAATTCAAAACATAAAAAAATTGAAAAATTTATAATTATTAAACCTGTTTAAGAATTGAAAAATTTGAAAAAAAAAAAAAGAATTGATTTCAACCAATGTTTTAAAAATTGACCCAGTCATCGACCCGAAAAAGGAAGAGGGTCAAGGGTCAAAAAGTCGAATTGGTATCGAACCGGTTGTCAAATTGAATAAATAACTATACACATAAATGCAAAATATTATAACAACAAAGATTTTTTTTTTTTTAATTTTAGTTTACTAATTTAAAGTAAATAAATATCTATATTTTTCTTAATTAAATTTATTTTTGTAATTTATTTTACAACTTCAAAAACTAATAATTAATATGTAACAAATAATTTGATTTGTTAATGCAAATAATGAAATAAAATATTTATATTTAGAATTGAAATTCAATTTTACTTTATCCCACATCAAATGTCAATAGAAAATTAGAAGATGATCTCTTCTTTAAAAAGGAACATTATAATGGTAGAAGTCATTATTGTGCTTGCTAGTAGATACAAGAGGGTCTCAAATCAGTTCAATTTTTTTAAAGAACATAAAATCATTTTATTTGGAAAAACTGATCCGGCTTTTCGATTTGGGGTTAACCGGCCAGTTTAACGATTTATTTGATGATTTTCAGTTTTTCGTTTAATGTATGATGATTTGATTCCAACATTGATTTTTTTTCTTAATTTTTATTAATTTTGGATCGGATATCCGATAACATAACAAGTCAGATATGCATTTAACAATTAAATATCTGTTGGATTATTGGATCGGATCGGATCTGATAATTTTCTTATCGAATTGGATATAGGTAGATCCAATCTATATCCGATCCAGAGGAATCGAGGCCAACCCAGAGAAAATCGAGGCTTTGATTAATATTAGGTCCCCCCAGAAACCCAATGAGGTACAGCGACTCACTGGTAGAATAGCTGCACTTAACCGCTTCATATCAAGGGCCACTGAAAAATGTATGCCATTCTTCAAGGTCCTGAAAGGAGGAAAAACGTTCAAATGGACCCCAGAATGTGAAGAAGCGTTCCAGGAATTGAAGAACTATCTGGGACGCGCGCCCCTCCTCAGCAAACCCAAGGAAGGGGAACCCCTACTGCTATACTTGGCTGTAGCCGAAGCCTCGGTTAGTTCGGTCCTTGTGCGAGAAGAGGAGGCACATCAGTTGCCAGTCTACTATGTAAGCAAAGCCCTGCTACCCGCCGAAGAGCGTTATCCGGACATGGAGAAGTTGGCCCTGGCTTTAGTCACCTCCTCCCGTAAGCTAAGACCCTACTTCCAGGCCCACGGCATCCACGTACTGACGAACTTTCCGCTCAGGCAAGTCTTGCAGAAACCGGACGCCTAGGGAAGGTTGCTCAAATGGGCTGTAGAACTCAGCGAGTTTGACATAACCTACACCCCCGGGCAGCTGTCAAAGGCCAAGCCCTAGCCGATTTCGTCGCTGAATTTTCAAAGGCTCCAGAAGTCGAAGTGAACATGGAGCCGGCAGAGCCGCCCACCTGGAACCTCTTTGTCGACGGCTCCTCAGGAGAAGCCGGCTCCGGGGCAGGAGTGGTGCTGGAAAGCCCGGAGGGGCATAAACTGAACTGCGCCGTCAGGGTCGGGTTCAGAGCCTCTAACAATGTAGCAGAATACGAGGCCCTCCTGGCTGGACTCCGGTTGGCAAAAGAGCTGCGTGTAAAGAGAATCGCGGTCAGCAGCGACTCCCAGCTAGTGGTAAACCAGGTAAACGGGAGCTTCGCGGCCAGGGACAAACACATGGAAGCCTACCTAAGACTGGTAATGGGACTTTTGCCCGACTTCGAAAAATTCGAATTGATCCAAGTGCCTCGTCAGGAGAACATCCACGCAGATGCCCTATCAAAATTGGCTAGCAGCAAGGATTCCGGACTATTAAAGCTAGTACCGATTGAACACCTACCTGAACCGTCTATCAAAAGAGGCGAAGAGCTGATGTGGGTAGAAAGCACGCCAGCCTGGATGTTGCCTATCCTGGACCATTTAAAAGAAGGGATCGTACCTGATGATGAGAACGAGGCCAAAAGGCTTCGGCGGAGAGCTGCCCATTTCATCATTCACGATGAGGTTCTGTATAAGCGTGGCTACTCTTCGCCCCTCCTCAGGTGCACGGGAGGAACAGAGGCGAACTACATATTAAGGGAAGTACACGAAGGCATCTGCGGAAATCACTCCGGCGGACCAGCGCTAGCGCACAAAATACTCCGGCAGGGGTATTATTGGCCTACTTTGAAAAGGGACGCCATCGAATTCGTGCGTAAGTGTGACAAATGCCAACGCTTCTCCCATACACAGAGGCAACCCTCGCAAGAGCTCACTATTGTTTCGAGCCCCTGGCCTTTTGCGAAATGGGGGGTGGATTTTATTGGTCCTCTTCCCAAGGGAAGAGCAAACGCTCGCTTCACCATAGTAGCAATCGACTAATTTACCAAGTGGGTGGAGGCAGAGCCCCTGTCCAAGATCACCGAAGCTAGTACCTCTAAGTTCCTGTGGAAGAACATCATATGTCGGTTCGGCATACCCCACTCCCTGGTCTCAGATAATGGCAAGCAGTTCGACAATCGGAAAATCCGAAACCTATGTGAAGAGCTCGGAATCAGAAAGCATTTCTCGTCACCCCATCATCCTCAGGTGAATGGCCAAGTGGAGGCGGTCAATAAGACCATAAAGATAACCCTGAAAAGGAAGTCGGATGCCTCCAAGGGGGCCTGGGTGGACGAACTCCCCCAGGTCCTCTGGGCTATTAGAACTACTTGCAAAACGGCCACTGGGGAAACCCCATTCTCCATGACCTACGGAGCCGAGGCCATGAGTCCTGTGGAGGTCGGCGTCCCTTCCCACCGCCGCATCCACTTCAATGAAGTAACAAATGATGAACTGAGGCAATTGGGATTGGATTTGCTCGAAGAAAAGAGAGACGGCTCGCAAATCAAACTAGCTTCCTACCAGCGTAAAATGGCACGTTTCTACAACACCAAGGTAAAGAAACGGATGTTTCGCATCGGCGACCTGGTACTCCGCAAAGTTTTTCCCTCTACCAAAGACCCCGGCGCCGGAACGCTGGGACCAAACTGGGAGGGCCCGTACAGAGTAACCCGGGAAATCAGGCCCGGTACTTATGCAATTGAAAACCTGGAAGGAAAGGCTACGCCTCATCCTTGGAACATTGAGCATCTAAGAATGTACTATCAGTAAGAAGCTTATTGACCATGTAAATGTTGTTATCAAATGAAAAAAATGTTTTGTTCTTATCACGGTTCCCGCCAGCAAAACTTAAAAACAAATCCTTGACGAGGTGCAAGCCCCCCCAAGGGGTCACACCCCAAGAAAGATCTGCTTAGCCAGAGGCGGTGCGGGCGCCACCTTTGTAGAAGCGGAAACGCATTTTTATTAAATGGTCGAACATTTACGAGGCGAATTATTTGTCCCATTTTTATTAAATGGTCGAACATTTACGAGGCGAATTACTTGTCCCATTTTTATTAAATGGTCGAACATTTACGAGGCGAATTACTTGTCCCATTTTTATTAAATGGTCGAACATTTACGAGGCGAATTACTTGTCCCATTTTTATTAAATGGTCGAACATTTACGAGGCGAATTACTTGTCCCATTTTTATTAAATGGTCGAACATTTACGAGGCGAATTACTTCTCCCATTTTTATTAAATGGTCGAATATTTACGAGACGAATTACTTCTGAAAAAACCAACTAAGCGAAAAGGCTAGACAAGCAGAGGTAACAACACTTGAACAAAAATCATTAAATTACAAAATCGTCGAAATACAAAAACAGAAGTGCAAAATACAAAGCTAGTCTACATGGACTATGACTTCTGCCTCTGCTTCTTCTTCTTCTTCCCCAGCTTCTCCCCCCTCCTCTTCGTCAGGACCGGGGCAACCTCCGGTAGGCCCCCCGAACTCCTCCTCCAAGAAGTTGATGTCTAGCTCGGGATGCTTTTCGTGCAGATGCGACATCACCTCCGGCAACCCAGGACGCCCAGTAATTGGCGAAGTCATCGTACTCCGGAGTCGTGTGGAAGTTCTCCTTGTACTTCTGAACCTCCGCCTCGCCAATCGCCCCCACCTCCGCCTTCAGGGAGCCAATTTCTTTGGCCTGGGCCTCGGTAAGGCTTTTCAGCTCGCCTTTCTCCCTGTTAGTCTCTTCCAGAGCCGCGGAGGCTATCCGTTGATGCTCATTGGCGTCATCAATCCTTTTCGTCAGAGCTGCCACTTGGGAGGCAGACTCATGAAGCTCGTTCCTCAATTGATTGACGCGAACCTCCGCGGTGTCCAACTTCGAAGTGGCCATCACCCACCTCTCCTCCGCCTCCTCCGTCTCCTTTTTTGCCTTAGCCACTTCAGCCTCCCAGGACCCCAGGGCTTTCAGCTGGTCCTCTAGCTCATTATTTTTCTTGCGAAGGCCTCAGATCAAATCCTCCGCCGAACCTCCCATACATAGCGCCCTCGCGACGCGAGCGTTATTGGCAGCCAACAGGTCCTCAATTTCACACGAGGCGGCGTGATTGGCCCAATCCTCAGTCCAATACTTGCTGTGGACTCGAACAGCGGAGGCGGTTTCGGGGGGGAGCATTTCCAGAACTGCCTCGGGCAGGTCCTCTTCCTTACTCCCCAGGAAGTCGGCCCGGTTTGCCTTGGCCGGGGCTCCGGCAGACTTCTTCAACCTCTTCCGGGGCTGCTCGCCGGTGAAGTAGGCAGTTATGGGCACAATGGCCTGGGAAGTTGGCGGAGCTGGCGGGACGTCCTCGGTGACTTCTGCACCGGTTTGTGTAGAGGAGGAAGCCCCGGATGGGCCAGTTCGCCTCTTTCTCCTCTGAACGAGGGAGGCACCTTCCTCCGCCACGTTCTCCTCAGTAGCCTGCTGCCCGGCCCGACTGAGGGAGAGAAGACGCTCTGACTGCTTCTTGTAAGCAGCCGAGCTCGTCCGCAAGGTTTTGGCCTCAGCCACGCTGCGGCGAATGGAAGCGAGGTCAGGCTTCGGAGGCCTTTTGTTCACAAAATCCTCTGCACAAAAAAGAAAGGGAACAATGAGTTTCCTCGACTCAGAAGCGCGATCAAAAAGAACTGAGACTAAGTGGTTTACCTCGGTTCGTCATGAGGCCGTGTAGGACGAGGTGGTGGTTCTTGTCGATGAGCTCTTTATAACTCCTTTCTGACGGGGGAGTTTGGTAGATCTGGCCGATGATGTCCCACTCCTCCTCGGATATCTCGCACTTCGGAAAGGAGCCTGCATGGAGCAGAAGTATTAAAACATGAGCAAAACTGTTCAAGTAAATCAGTTCGGTTAAATGACTTACTGTAAGTAGAGTAGGTGGTGGGGATTGTCAGAGGCGCCATGGGGTCGTTCTCTATGGTGTCACACCTACCAGAGACCCAGAACCACGAGCTCTTCCAACCTTTGATAGAGGTAGGCACCCCGTGCAGGAACGGAGAATGGGACCCCCAAGGAGAGAGGTAGTACCAGCCCCGACTCTCTTCCTCCCCCCGGCTACGTTTTTCGGAAAGAATAGGGAGTGGAACACGCTGAAGGGCATATCCGACCCGATGCTGGCCCGGCGCCATAGCATCCAAGTTCCCACCATTTGGGACCATGAGTTCGGATTGAACTGGGTCGGAGCCACCCCGTAGGACCTAAGTATTAACCTAAAGAAGGGGTGGAAAGGAAGTCTCAGTCCGGCCCGAAGCAAATGATCGCTCACCGCCACACACCCGGGCCTAGGGTAGCAAGCTCTCTCATGCGGGTCGAGAGGATCATCTCGATATTGTGGGGGATCTTACACACTGTCTTGCACCTCTCTAACTGTTCCGAGGTGATTGTAGAAGGGTAGTTCGAAGCCCCCCACTGGACAGACGTATCTACAGGGGAAGGGGGTCGCCTCCAGATATTCTCTCCGGCCATAATGGCCTTGCTAAGTTCGTCCGGAGACACTACTATGGGCTCCCTGAGGGTACTCTCCTAACCTCGTTCCTCCTCACTCCCCCTCACTATCGACTGTTCACTCGCCATCGCGAACGTTGTTAAAAAATCGGAGAAAAAAGAAGGCGAAAAAACTGAAAATGTGCAAAGTTACCTAACACACCGCCGGGAGCCGGTTTGACGCCGGTGTTCACAGAGACGTCGCCGAAAATTGATGATGGAATTCGCCGGAATGCAGAGATTCAATATGCCTTGAGAGGTTTTCGCAAAAGTAAAAGCTTGAAAATGAAACGGATGGGCCTTTTATAGGCACCATAGGACTGGCCCTAGCCGTTAGATCACCCAAACAGCATCTAGGCCGTTCGATACTGAGGTGAAAGGATCACCGTCGAAGTGAAAAGTCACTAAAATCAACGGCTACGATGGAGCGGTGAGCCCCACGTACAGCCGAGTGCGTCACCCCAAAATTCGTGGAGCCGTCGCCGTCATTGCCATTTATGACGAAACAAGCGTGTCTCGGAAGCAGCAGAAACGCCCCCCTTACATGCATTGGAAAGGCAAAAAGCTTTCAAATCATTGGCACAATAACCAAGACTGTCTCTTCGGAAGCCATCGACTACCTTACCACCTATGGCCTCGGCACGATTGCTTCGTTCCGCAACGGCCCCCTAGAGTTTGCCACCTTGGTCTCCTCGGCCAGGGCGAATTGCAGAGTTGCTACAGCTCCCCCAAGAGTTGCCAACTCCTATGGCCTCGGCACGATTGCTTCGTTCCGCAACGGCCCCCTAGAGTTTGCCACCTTGGTCTCCTCGGCCAGGGTGAATGGCAGAGTTGCCACAGCTCCCCCAAGAGTTGTCAACACCTATGGCCTCGGCACGATTGCTTCGTTCCGCAACGGCCCCCTAGAGTTTGCCACCTTGGTCTCCTCGGCCAGGGCGAATGGCAGAGTTGCCACAGCTCCCCCAAGAGTTGCCAACACCTATGGCCTCGGCACGATAGCTTCGTTCCGCAACGGCCCCCTAGAGTTTGCAACCCTGGTCTCCTCGGCCAGGGCGAATGGCAGAGTTGCTACAGCTCCCCCAAGAGTTGCCAACTCCTATGGCCTCGGCACGATAGCTTCGTTCCGCAACGGCCCCCTAGAGTTTGCCACCTTGGTCTCCTCGGCCAGGGCGAATGGCAGAGTTGCTACAGCTCCCCCAAGAGTTGCCAACTCCTATGGCCTCGGCCAGGTAGCTCCGTTCCGCAACAGCCCCCACGGGGGATGATGGGCCATTTCAAGCCCGGTCCAACCAAGAACCCCACACTCCTTCCCACACGCCCCGTCCACAGCCTTGAAAGTCCTCATAACGTATAAATACGTGTACAAGGACTTGGGGGACTATTGTTACTTGTGAGAACCGATTAACAGCTCGGACTCCACGTGTTGACAGGGTGACGTGCCACACGCCATCCGAGGCGATTGCGCAGAGGACGAGCTGTTTGCACCTGGTCCCCTTTCCGCCTCGCCCCACCGCGCCCCGGCAAAGATCTCCCGTACAGAGATCTTTGCAGTCAAGTCCATGATTGATGGGATATGTGGCAGGACCCAAACGGTCAAATCAGCCAGAAGCACTTAATGCCAGCCAACCTATGGAAAGACAAGTTGACACCTACGATGGGACGGGCCCTAATAATCTAGCTATACGTGCCTCCCCATCCAACGGCCCTCCTCCTCTCACACCCGGTATAAATACTAGACCCTTACGCTCAAAGCAGAAAAAAGAAAAAAAAGGAGGAACTGGGTACCATCTCTTTTCGTTTCTCTATATTGACACTTGTTCCCCAAATCCCGTAAACGCCCTCCGAGTGAAAACGTGGAGATCGATAAAATAATTTCCGACCGATCCTACGCTGACTTGACCGTCGGAGTGCCCGTGGCTGTCCCCACCTCCTATGGGAAGGGCCACGTGTAACTGACGTTGTGTGGTTCATGCAGGAACGGATAGACTCGAGGATATCACCTGTTGGCTCGGTGGCAGATCCGTTTTTTGAGGTCTACAGATTTCACGTACACGACATGGCGTCCTCTGCTGATCAAAAGCTCCACCACCACCACCTATCAATCCACCGCGGCGCCACCCCCAACTCCGTCGACCCAATCCAACCTTCCCTCAGACACCACCGAAGATGCCATCTCTCGTCTCCTTCACCTCCTTCCTTGTAATCTTTCCCTCTCTCTCCCAACCCGCGGCCGCTCCTCTCCACTCTCCTCCACCACCTCCATCATCACTCCTCCAGTTATCTCTCTCTCCGACCCCACCACAACTCTCCGCTCTTCCCTCCTCTCTGCCTCCCAAGAACAAGGCTTCTTTCAGCTCATCCACCACCTCACCACCTCATCCCCTCACACCTCCCTCCGGCTGCGGAATCAACATCTATCTCTCTCTTCTACCTCCCTAGTCACCAAAAGCGCCTTCTATTCCCCAATAACTGGCCACTCGGTTTAACCCACCCAACGACGATGACGACACCACCACGACCAATGGTGGCGAGTCTTTCTGCCTCGACTCGTCATGCTCGACCGAGTCAACAACAGAGTCGAATTTGGACTTGGCTTCTCTGCGTGAGTTTACAAGCGAAATGGAGAAGCTGGGGTTGAAAGTGATGGAAGAATTTTTTGCAGCCTGGTTTGAAAATCCGGTCCGAGATGATCATCTCGGGTCTGTTCTCTAATGTGGATATGTGATGGGCCCAATCCAAGTCGGATGTATCCATATGTAATTGGTTTGCATTTTCAAATAAGGTGTCAGAAATACTCATTGTTGTCGGATTCGGGTTGGATCCATGTCTCGCCCCAAGTGGACTCTGTGTTGGTTACTCTAGGAGACATAGCTCAGGTCAGTAATAATTTTTTAATTGAAATTGAAATTACTGCTCTCTCTCTCATACGTGCAAAGTGTAAAAAAAAAAAGGCTTCACAATGTTATTCTAAATTAAGAATTAAAGTAAAAAAATCATTTAGCTGTAAAAAGGACGGTCCCACGTAACCTAGCAGTTCTGAGAAATTGGGTATTTTTAATTATATGGTTTTGATTAATTTGCAATTGACGCGAAAACGAGTTATTGAATAATATTTGATTAAGGGAAAATGACAATTAGCTGGTTGATTAAGTGGGATGGTGTGGGGGTTTGGTTGGGTGGGGCCAAGACAGGATGATCATTTTTCCTTTATTCTCTTTTTCTATATATCCTAAGTATATTTTGATTAAATTAAAGTGTTTGGACTGTTTCGACTACAAGTTGAGTACGTGAGGCGTAGGCGCAGTTAACCGCTAAAAAAAGACGAATTTTAGATCAAAGCCTTAGGTTGAGGTATCGAGGCACTCAAGGTTAGGTCTGGGATAATTTATACATGGAAAAATCTATTTGTACATAACTTTTTAGTGGTTAACTGCGCCTTATTGTGCATGAGCAACTATCGGTTATGAGGTTACTTGGATAATAAGTTGCATAATTTGAACTCCGGTCATTGCTCACTGTGATAATATAAATAGATAGATATAAGTGGTGGATATTACTTGTGGGTTTCTTGAAATGTGTGGATTATATACCGCTCATAGCCAAACATAGGCTTAGAGGAAAAAACAGCCTCAAGTGACTTTTGAAGGTTCAGCACATCTATGCTTCCAATAAACCCTATGAAGGGAAATTTGTGGTACAATGATGCTATGCCTATTGGGCTTATTGAGTTGGCCCAGCTAACTTAAAATCTATTGTTTTTAAGTGGTGCAAGAAAACGTGATTTGTTGAAGGTTTGAAATCGTGTTTCTCACTTACCTGATGAAATGAACGCCAATGGAGTCACCACGTGTCACCTCCAAACGCCGTTGGATTGACGACTGTTGAATGACCCATTTAAAAGGGCTTCTAGGGTTCGAGAGACTCACTTTTGCTTTGAGATTCTTCTAATTTTTTCTTGTGCTCTTTTTGCGCCACTTCGAGTTTTCTTTCTTTGCAGTAGAAATCAAATAATATCATTTGATTTCTGTCTCTCTCAATAGCCTGTAATCTTGAGTGATTTACTTGTATTGGAGGTTGATTCTTGAGCGAATCGTGTGGTTAGCGAAGGAGAGATCTCATTGTAAAATATATTGGGCTTGTCTGAGTGTCATTCCTGTTTGTAATCCGTCTTTGAGTCTGATTCATGGTTTAACTATGGTTATTCTTGAGATTGAAGCATGAACCGTAAAGTGTAGCTTGTGGGCTACGATCGGCAGGAAATAAAAGCTATGTTTATGTCCTTTTTGCGTTTTAATTTGAGTTCATTATTTGAGTTCTTTAAAGTTTATATTTTCAGTTCTATTTTCTCCGATTTCTTGCATATATTACTGTCGAATGTTTGAGCTAATAGATTGAACTCCTCCCAACACCCTATCAAGTTTCCGAATTCCAATTAGCTTACGTACAATTTGCATTTCTGTTCGTCGTGTTCAGATGGAGGAATGGCGTTGGAGAAACTTTATACTTGTGCTGTAAATTATGAATGATCCCTTTTCCATGTGTACGTAAACGATGTAATTGTTTTTGATAACCTTGTAAGAGATTGTAAATACCTCCCGAAGTTACCTACTCTTGCCGCCTATGCCCAATGTACTTTATAGCGAGCCAATTTTACATGGTTTTATCTAGAAAAGTACGTCTCCTGGGAGAAAAATTATGAAAAATCTGTTGGATTTGCAATCATAAATCAACGCATCTTTTGGAGGAAAATATCCGGTTTTGGATTTATCCGTTTGCTGTGACAGGATATGAGGATATAGCATACAGATATCCACTTCTTCGAATTAATTCCTTCTGCCTTTTCAGTTAACTATACTATTAGCCAATTCTACGTAATATCTTTCTTTAATCTCAGTTCTCGCAACTCGTGAGCTCATTACTTCTATTTAAAATCTCCATAAAGGTGTAGAGAAGGTCGCGGTCATCATCTATTGCGTACTTTTTTGCTAATTGTGAGCAAGGATTTTTTTCACATTTGTTTTAAGCTCAACGAGTTATTTTAAGCGTACGTTTTTCTTCTATACATGTTCAATAATAAACTATCAAATCCTTAAAAATTGTTCGGTCTTTAAGAATATGCTTATCGCTTCAAATCATGTAATACTAAACTTCAACAGGAGGGCTACTTACATGAAACGTGAAGGATCCATTGTGGACTAAACATGTTCCTAAATTATGTCTACATCGGAGTATAAACATGCTGTCGTTAAAGATATTTATCAATCTGATGTGTCCACAATCGAAATTCCTTATTCTGTAGAAATTAAAAGGTATTAAATGATCGACAGGTTTGGAGCAACGGAAAGTTCAAGAAAGTGAGAGGTAGAGCACTGCCTGTATCTGGAGATGACGTAAGTTCAATGTCTCTGCTAATTACCCTCCCCATCGAAAGCACAGTCTGTCCCCTTATTCCTAAGTTAGCTATGAACGGTGTTGAGGAGCAAGAAAACGAAGATGATGGCTGTTGTTCTGAGGATGCAGGAGAAGAGAGGCTTTTCCAGTCATTTTCTTTTGAGGATTATGCATGGAGACTCTACCACGAGCGTCTTTTTCTTAAAGATACCCTTGTGAGGTACCGCATTTAAGTGTCATCGATCAAAATTTGTAGTATTTGGTGAATGGAGTTTTATGTTTTAATACTGTGATGAAATAAAAAATTATGAATGGACAGTCCTTTCCTTTTGTGGCATGGAATCAGGATTCTGGGCGGGTATTGTAATTAAATGATGTGCAAATATGGTGCAAGTGGGGTTTAGCATTTAGATTCAATTATTAATAATAAGAAAGAAAAGTCCATACTGATCAGTTGATGATTCAAAAGAACAAACTCACCCCGGTAACATTTTTATTTTATTTCTAGTAAATAAAATTTGCTCTGTTTTTCCATCCCTAATGCTCTTGGCAATCCCTTCAAGAACGATGTTGATGAGTCAACGGCTGAGAGTATGGGGGTCGAGATGAGTGAGGCCAGTGCCTTCGTGTTGGAATATTTTGACAATTTGGGGCCACATGTAACATATTGAAATGTGTGTGCTATTATCTAAAGTAAATTAGTCAATAAAGTGATCCACTAAAGATGAATTTTGACTAATGGGTATTGAATTTCGTGGAATTAAAGTGTAGAGACCGGAAATTTGTTTTAAATTGTTGAGGGCCGATTTAAAATAAATGAAAGATAATGAATGGTCATTATCTTATGAATATATGGGTTATGGTCCCCATTTGAATGTGTTCTTCAAGGTTTCTACATCCCCATCCATAGAAATCAAAGATTGAAGTGAAGTTCACAAATCAAATTGGAAGATCGTGATCTTTTCAGGCTAATAATATAATTATCATGGATTCAGGTATATTTTATGTTTATGTTCATTTTCAGATTTCAATATGGAGATGGATCTATGGTTTTTATATGAAAATGACTTGAATAAAGTATATAGTTTGATTATTCCTTTTCAAATTTCTATCACTTTGGCCTAACATTAGAGGAGACTTAGATTTTAGCCTCTTTCATTACTCTTTTTTTTTTAATGGAAAATTTAGCTCACCAACCGAATCTCAAAAATAATTTATTATGGGGAAAATTTCATACCTAATAGATTATAGTCCATTTCAAAACTAAGAAACAAGGTTTCAAAAGTCAAAAATAAAAAATTAATTAACTTTTATTTATAAAATAATTAATTAAAAACATATTATTAATTTAAAGTATTATACTATTTTGTCACAAATTATTAACTGGTGACAAATTATTTTTCGGTCACAGATAAAAAAATTTAGATGTCAAAAATAAAAAAAAATTTACAAGTCACACTTTATTTATCGATCACAAATCACATATTTTATAAGTTACAATTCAAATTTTTAGGTCACATAGTATTTATTGTTTACAATTTATCATTTGTATATTATTTATTGATCAAAAAATATTCAATTTATTAGTCGTTTTCTCAAATAATTGATCACATATTATTTATTAGTAACAAATTAACCAATTAATTGGTTACGATAACTAAATAATTGGTTCTAGTCAATCTTTAATCTTTATACAACCCCAACCCCATCACCACTATCTCATCATCGCTTGTACTAAGGTCTTGTCTGTTGCTGCTATTAATTAGAATTTTGGCCGTTGAAAACACTGTGCAGCCGCACTTTTGGACTGAACTCTCTCTTAGCCAGGCCTACAATGTTGAAAAAAAGGGCCAAAAAGCGGTTTTTTGGAGAAAAAAATCGGGACCAGACAGGAGCTAAGAATCAAAACCACAATCTCTACCCTACCACCACCAACCAAAAAATCCTCAATCCTACCATCATCATTGTTGCCGTGGCCACCATAACCACAACCACCTCCAACACTAACATCGCCATCACCACCAATCTCCAACCACAGCCATCGCCACCATCTCACCATCACCATCTCCATCACAGCCAACACCACCACCACCACCATCATTACCTGAACCAAAAATGACAACTACCATCTCCTCGATCTTCATTTCTACCACATTGCAACCACCACCCTAGCTAAAAAATCCCCAAACTTCACTGCCATCACGACCTCCATAAATCACACAACAGGTAACAAACCAACCACCCGACCTCTACAAATCCACAGCAGACCAATCACAAGACATCCACAAATCCATCACACCATAACCACAAATCCACCACACTGCCACGACATCCACAAGTCCACTAGATTTGGAATCCACCGAAGAGTTTTTTCAGGCAGAGGAACAAGAGGCGGAAGCAGCTTATGATTCAGTAGCATCATGGTCCGCTGCTCGGTCACAACGACGATCACAGTCTGATGTGCATGGTGCTTCCGTCGGAGAGATGATGGAGAAGGGAATGAGAGGGAGAAGATATTTTAGGGTTGGAATTGGGTAGGGGTGAGGGTTTTGCTAGGTGGGGTTTTGGATTTTTCTAATTTTATTAATTGGGTAATTGGCACAAAACGTCCCTACCTATGGCGGGTTGTGTGGAAAACGTCCATACGTTTGATTTTTTGGTGTAGAACGTCCCTACCTTTGCATTTTCTTGCGCAAAACGTCATTTTCACTCATTTTAACATAAAATGACCATTATACCCTCATATATAAATAAGAAAAATAAAAAATAAATTGCAATCTGCTTATCAACTTTTTTAAAAATACAAATTAGTCCAAAACTTATTAAAAATAACAAAAACACACCCTCTCTTTGATCTTTGAGGTTGAAAGAACGACTATATGCTCTCACCTCTCTCTAGATTTGCAAAAAATGGACTAAGATTCCAAAAAAATTCGACCTCCCAAACCACCTGATCTTGGTATCATTGGAAAGCCCATAACATTAGCATCATTTACCAACAATTTTCAAGAAATTCTAGCCACAAAATCTCAAGAAATCGGAAAAAATATAAATCTGCCTGGGAAGTTGAAAAACATCGAAAATCTAGAATCCGGCCAACTCCAATGCCAGAATCCACCCCTGACCACCTGCTCTTTACTAGATGCACCTTCGTGTGCCACCAATCCACCACAAAAAACACCACAGCAAACTAATTGCTCAAAGCCTGTCACGACAGTTTCGCCCTTACCTGTGGAAAACGCGAAATTTGGCGTCGGTGGTAGCATTCATGATCGTGAACCCCTGCTGGCTACTTCCCCTCATCCAGACGAGCCTACACATGGTAATATTTCATCCATTTTAGTCCTCCAACAAGCTGAATCTCAGATTGCAAACGGTCCAGTCGCTCAGCTCCCGAATCCGACAGTTGTGAACTCGATTTCAAGCTCCGCCCGGTGCACTCATGGAGGGGGACCAGCTGGACTAGACTCCTCATCACCTGGCCAGCCTATTCCAGTTTTGGGTCTTCACCAATTTGATCAAAACCAAGTTCGATTTATTGTTGCCATGAGAGGTTTTTTTGAAAAATTAGGGTTCGATAATTTTAATGCTCCCTCACTGCTCCAAGTACTTAATTCTATTGGGGGAAATTCAATTGGTGATGATATGGCTTTTAATCTTTAGCCAATTGAAACAATCAGTGCTCAAATGGTTGAATTCAATTTACATGTTGTGAATTAGCTCTTAATCCTTTAATTGGGACTGTTGTGGATACTTTGGCTCCCAACCGGCAGCAGTAGATGTGGTGGAGTGAATTGAAGATGATGATCGTGGTTCGTGTTTCAGGGTTTGTGTATGAGGTTTCTGCGTAGTGGTAACTGGTTATGGTATCGGTTTTGGGTGGTGTTTTGGTGGCTGGCGGTTGTGTTGAAAGTGGTCTGCTATCGGCTGTTTGGTCGTAATGCCACAGTCGGTGCCTGGTTCGAAAATTCCCAAGTTTAGCTTTGAGGGTGTAGAGAGGTGGAGAAGAAGAGGGAGAGTGTGTTTTTGTTATTTTTAATAAGTTTTGGACTAATTTGTATTTTTTAAAAAGTTGATAAGCAGATTGCAATTTATTTTTTATTTTTCTTTTTTTTTCTTATTTATATATGAGGGTATAGTGGTCATTTTATGTTAAAATTGGGTAAAAAGGACATTTTGCGCAAAAAATGCAAAGGTAGGGACATTCTGCACCAAAAAATCAAACGTAGGGACGTTTTCCACACAACCCGCCATAGGTAGGGACGTTTTGTGCCAATTACCCTTATTAATTTATTATTAATATTTAAAAAATGTGTTATCATCTGATTTTTGAACAAAAAACGAAAAAAAAAATAAAAAATCTTAAACTTTAAATTAAGAACTTAAAAATAAGAGATGAATGTAATTTCCACTTTATCCAATTAAAATTTTAGTCCAAACATTCCAAAACTCATTAACTTCAATCTTTAAAATAAACTTTGATGTTTCAAAGTCCAAATATCAAAATAAATCTTCAAACCTGAAACATCAAAAATCGGTGGCGGATGGTGATTTGTGCCAAACATGAAATATCAAAACCATTTTTTACTTTCTTCAAACAATCAAACCAAACGCATTTGCCACAAGAAGAAACGTGAAATTGGAAAAAAAAAAAAAAAAAAATCCCAAGTCTTATTAGCCCTAAATCTCATTCCTAATCCTAGCGGTTGCCGTCGAACGCAAAATTGAATTGACAGGCTGAAAACACAATAGGACTGTGTATGTATACGAGATTGCAGTCTTAGAATATATTAGGCACTTTTTTTTTCCTCTCCCTGGAGGGCGCACTTTTCAGTCCTCATTGTTTATAGTTGTTGATCGGTAATTTTCTTACCATTTTCAGCCAAACTAATGTCAGAATACATTTATACAATACTACGAAGCAATTTTTATTTTTTTTTAAATGCTAAGTGTATCCATAAGGGTGTCCATCGCACAACCCAATTTTTTTTTTTTTTTTTTTTTTGCCAATGTTAAAATTGCAAATTTAGTTCACAACCTTTTCCCTTCCACTTTTCATCCTCAACCTTTAAAATTGTACTTTTTTGTGGTAGTGGATAGATGTCATTTATGGTCATGAACTTTTCGCAAAATCTCAATTGAGTTCATCTCAATTTGGTCACTATCTTAATTTTAAATTTAAATTTCACCACTTCGCCAATCATGCAAATTCGATGAAAATTAATAAATTGACAATCATACCACAACAGACTACTAATCGATGCATGACATTCCAAGCTACATTTACACCACGTCATTAAAATGTTAAATAATTCATAAAAGACATAATATTCAATTGTAAGGTTACGTAATGATTACGTGAAAGATCAATTACAGTATCACTGTCACTATAATACTATGCAAATCCTATCAGTTGGGGGATAATAGGTGACAAGATGTGGTAGATTGGTAAATTTAAAACTAAATTAATGTTCATTAATCCAATTGAAAGAAATTAAAGTTCATTAACTCGATTAAGATTTCACTAACAAAATTACCCAATTCTAAAGGTTGGGGACAAAGCACTATGTACCTCTCCAAAAGGAAAAAAAATTGACTAGGAAGCTTCCCAACCAATAATAGTCCACATAATGGTTTAATTTATAAGTTGTTATGTAGGTAAATAGTTGTCTTTAACTTGGAAAAAAAGCAATATGCGAGTGATACCAAACAAATATACGTACGTACAAACCTTCCTATCATAATGTATACTTTTAGATGAGTGGTTGATGACGAGGAAAGACCCATGTTGGACATGGGCTACCCTCCCTTGATTGTCCCGTTCGATGATCGAATGCTCAAAATGCAGTTTAGAATGACCCATGTTGGACATGGGCTACCCTCCCTTTGAAGCTACAATTGATGAATATCATTGGCCATTTGGTGAAATAAGTCTTAGCCATCACCAACAATTAACATCTTAACAAGTATATATCTAATCCTTTTTATTTTTCATTAATTAAATTTGGGCAAATCAAAGAGGTTATCCATCATGTGGCTCCTCATATCATATCCCTTTAAAACGATTCATCTTGTAAAAATGTCGTTCTTATAAAATAGATGTGATTGAAAAATGAAATGCTAATAACTTAAAATAATATATAGAGTCTGTTTGGTAGAGATTAGAGTCGGATTAAAATTGAAAAATTAGCCGTTATTGTTGACTTTTATTAGACGAGTGAGACTAAATAACGGCCATATTTTCAATTTTTATTGAATTTTAATTGTTACCAAATAGGCTCATAATAGTCGACTTAAAACGTGTTAAGAATAAGATTTAATTCGTTGTCCAATCATGTCAAAAAATAACAACTAATCTTTGATTTTTTATTAAAAAAAAATTATTTAGAAAGTTATACTAACTACTTGATCATTGAAAAAAAGGTTAGTTGGTTATAATTTTATAATGGATTAGATGGGAATGGACTGATTGGGTCTGTTGTCTGTATTTTTAATGTTATTTTCCACGAAATTTTATTTTCAAAATTTAAGAACGAATAGCTCTGATACTAGAAGAAATTTTAGACTTTGAACATGGCACGTTTGACCGATTTTACCTTTATAACTTGGTGTACGAAAGTAGTGAAGGGAGGAGATCGCAAACATCACTCGCAAAAGACAACTAGGTGCATGAAGAACCACAATGGATATCACACATGCATTTTTGAGGCGAAATGCTACTGATCATGTCGTTGCTGCAAAATCTTAAATAATGGATGAATAGAGCATCCAAGTATGCTTATCAAATGTCGACGTCTCCAGGGGTCTTTAAATGAAATTTTGATGGATTTAAAAAAATTAAAAATTAAAATTCAGTTGTCCCCAATTAAGATTTTAATGAATTTTATTAAAATTTAGGTGTTTCTAAATGAAATTTTAATTGATTGCAATGAAATCATAACTTTGGATTATAAGAATTTTATTAATAAAGGGATTTCATAATATTTGGACGGATTTCAAGCTTAAAAATACTCTCTTAGCAATTTATTTTGAAATTTCACTATATTTAATGAAATTCCGATGAATTCTGTAAAAAATTATTAAATTCACGAAATTTAATAAAATTTGTAATTTTTTGAAATTCATTATAATCTCATGACAACCCGAAAATTAAATTTGCCTACTAACCGTCGAAAAAGACACAACTGCGATAGTCGCCTTAGTAGTTAGAAAAGGATTAGTAGTAAGCAACTGAGAATGACAATCCTCCGGCCACCATAACCAAATCAGTTTCAGCGTCTTCAAGAAAATCCCATTTCACCAAATTTTTCCATTAAAGAAATTAAAAAAAAAACTAATGTTTGTATCGCTCTCTTATATTCTCATTCTACTCTATTTCTTTTGTCTCGTAAATTTCCCTCTCACCATTCTTCAGTATTGTCATGCAGCACCCTTCACTCCGCCGAAAATTCACACCAATTTTCTCCACAGAATCATTCTCCATGAAGCCCGCCGCCGGAGGCCGCAAGGGTAGTAATCTCTCTATTTTCGTCGTGGCTTTTTCGATTTTCTTGTTCGGTTGTTTCATGTACAACGAGGACGTGAAATCCATTGCTGAGTTCCCTTTTTCTAGGCCTAAGGTAGCCGCTCAAGAAATTCAAGAAGAGCCCTCCAAGAATGTTGGCGATCAGACCACTGTTTCAGTTGTTCTAAATGCAAGAACTGTAATGGAGACGGAGATAGAAACTTCCGGTTCTGGTCATCATCAGAAACAAGAATCTGCGAGCTTGAAAGATGAAAAAGAAAAAGAAGAACAGAAAATTGAATTGCCTGTTGAAGAAGACGACGAGGTCGATAAGGAGGAGGAGGAGGAAATTGAATTGCCTCCTGAAGATTGTGATTTGTTTACAGGGCAATGGATTTTTGATAATGTCACACACCCATTGTATAAAGAAGATGAATGCGAGTTTCTTACTGCCCAGGTGACTTGCATGAGGAATGGAAGGAAGGATTCTATGTATCAGAATTGGAGATGGCAGCCCAGAGATTGTTCTCTGCCCAAGTAAGCATTAAATCTTCTACTTAGAAATCTTTTGATTGATTAAGTTTATAATCTGGTATTAATTGTTCATGGCTTTTGTGATCAAGATTTAAGCCAAGATTGTTGCTTGAAAAACTGAGGAACAAGAGGCTTATGTTTGTTGGGGACTCCTTGAATCGGAACCAATGGGAATCAATGATTTGTTTCGTCCAATCCGCTGTTCCTCCAGAACGAAAGAGCTTGAACAAGTCTGGCCCTTTATCTGTTTTCCGAGTCGAGGTATTTTTCATAATTCATAATCATTGTGTACATTGACAACTTGATCGATTCGATAAAATGTTAATTTGTCTTGGGTATTGTTACGTTTAATTCATGATTATGTTTTTCAACGTCACGATAAGGGGCCATTACAATTGAATTATAATTGTTACGCAAGGTAAAGTTTGTCCCACTTTTTGGAATGAATAGAGAATAGTTGAAATAGTGTGTGTGTTTAAGTATCAACCACCTTTCACCTAATTGGATTAGCAATTTCTTTCTTGCAGGATTATAATGCTACAGTAGAGTTTTACTGGGCTCCATTTTTGGTGGAGTCAAATTCAGATGATCCTAATATGCACAGCATTTTGAACCGGATCATTATGCCTGAATCAATCAAAAAGCATGGCAAGAATTGGAAGAACGTGGACTATCTCATTTTCAATACATATATATGGTGGATGAACACTTTCTCAATGAAAGTTCTGTAAGTATATAAAATCCTTCGCTTTTAGTCATAATCAATAATATGTACACGCAGATAAACTGATGATTTTCCATCTTTGATCATGGGGACGAACCAAAAAGGCGAGGATCTTTCGACAAAGGGTCGACAGAGTACGATGAAATTGAAAGGCCTGTGGCCTACGAGAGAGTTTTGAGGACCTGGTCTAAGTGGGTAGATAAAAATATAAATCCTAATCGAACTCGAGTTTTCTTCATGAGCATGTCTCCTCTTCACATCAAGTAAGGCCTAAAGTCCCTTTTTCTTTGCTTAGAAGCTTACTTTTAACGTCTGTGTCTTTACATTCTATAGATATTCTTTCCTTTACTTTCATATATTTAAGTTTTACTAGGTAATAATTCGACCTCTTGAATTCAACATTTTAATCAGTTTTTATTATAATTTGGATTTCTTGATATAGGAGCTTGGACTGGGAAAATCCGAATGGCATAAAATGTGCCTTAGAAACAACCCCAATTCTCAACACGTCGATGCCACTGGATGTAGGCACAGACCACAGGCTACTTAGAGTTGCAGTAAACATCACCGAATCAATGAAAGTGCCTGTCTATTTCCTAAACATAACCACACTTTCCGAGTATCGGAAAGATGCACACACCTCAGTTCACACCATTCGCCAAGGCAAGATGCTGACCCCCGAACAGCAAGCTGATCCAGCCACGTTTGCAGATTGCATCCATTGGTGCCTACCGGGCTTGCCCGACATATGGAATGAGTTTCTCTATACACGTATTATATCGCGTTCTTGACCCTCACTGGATGTGGACGATCTCTTTGTTTAATCTTGTTCGTGCCCTGGTGTCTAACATGTCACCTAAGATTTTGATTTTCTGTTGGTACAGCATTCCTATGCAGCTCAGAAATTGTTAATCTTTACATGTAATTTCTCCTAGTTTGTTGGGCTTCTTGTTTGATGATCTGTAACTTCATGCAGCCCATGTAAATCCAAGTACGTGGAGACCTCAATTGTACCCTCGAAATTTTTTAAAAAATATGTTTACTCTTTTCTAATTTGTTGTTTCAAAGAAAATAATTAAGTGGAAATTACAGCCTTGTTTTTAAGTTCCTAATTCAAAGTTAAGAATTAAAGTTTTTTTGTTCAAAAATCAGAAGATAATATATCTTTTAATATTAATAATAAAATTAAAAAAATCCACAACAGGACTCACCCTAACCCCTACCCACAACCCACACCCAATTCCAATCCTAAAATCTCCCTCTCCCTCTCCTTTCCTTCTCCATCATCTCTCCGACGGAAGCACCATGCACATCAGACTGTGATCGTAGCATGACCGAGCAGTGGATTGTGATGCCACTGATTAGTCATCATAAGTTGCCTCTGCCTCTCGTCCCTCCACACGAAAAAACTCTTCGGTGGATTCCAAATGCTTCGCCATATCACTTCTTCTTCTTGGAGTCATCTTCACAAATGATAATATATGGATGCATGGCAATGCGATTGCGATGTGATGGATTTGTGGAGATCGTGGCGATGCAGTGGATTTGTGGAGGTCTGGTGATTGGTTTGTGCCTGTTGTGGTTTTGTTGAGGTCTTGGTGGTCGCGACGGTTTGGGAATTTTTTAGTGGGGCTGGGGTGGAAGATAGAGGAAATGGTAGTTGTGGTTTTCGGTTCAAGTGATGGTGGCCGTGATAGAGATGGTGATGTCATGATGTTGCTGGCGGTGGTTGTGGTTATGGATCGATGGCGGTAGTGGTGACGGTGTTGGTGTTGGTGGTGGTCGTAGTAGTGGCGGCGATGGCAACGATTGCAAGTTTGGGAATTTTTTGGTTGGTAGTGGTAGTGTGATTTTGATTATATTGGTACAAACGTTGGTGGTGATGAGGTTGTATACAGTGGCAGGTCCAGCACTCAGCGAGGGGGCGCGACCGCGAGTGCTAGACTCTGTCGGAACAGTGCACCGCGTGAGGAAGAATGAGACTGACACAACTCAAACGAGGGTAGCTTCTCCTTTCTGTTTTTTTTTTTAATTAGGCCTTCCCCATTTGGTTGGGCTGAAGCCTATGCTTTTCAATTAAACCAGGCCCAAATCAATTTATATATAATCAAGGCGTCTAGGTTGTCCAGTCGCCCAGGTCCGTTAATTTCACTCAATTTCCATTTTACAATTTTGATTTTGCTAGTGGTACATCATTGTGTACATCGGAGTGTACACCCCCCTCACACGGGGTAGGTCCTGCTTGAATAAAAAAATATTATATCCAAGTGGGTCACACTCCTATGTGAAGGAGGTGTACACCCTTATGTACAAATTTTGATGTACAAGTAGAATTTTTCTTACAATTTACACGGTTCCACACTTCCACTTCCAAGTTTCCATTGACGCTTGCTTGAGCCGTCTCCTGGTGACACTTCCACCAATGGGCAGTGACCAGTCCAACCGTGTTGGTGCCAGACGATTTTGCCGTCATGATCGTGAGTTTTCTCAGTTTTCTCCTTTTTTCGGTCTTGGTATTATTATTTTTATTTATGAGATATGATTATCCTTACTTAAGAATCACGATTTATGTTCTATGAGTTAATTGGCAATTTGACATTGAAATGAGAATTGTGATTTGTGAAAACTTTGAATATGTGATTTGAGATAAATAATTTATGTTGCACTATCACTGAATTATGGATTTTAATTTATCATTTATGAGTTTTGATTTGGGATTTGGGGATTAGGATATGAGGCACTGTAGAATGCAGTTGTCTAATTTTACATTTGCTGAGTAAGATTGTATCGTATTGGTCAATGGTGATTTGAGATTTATATATATTGATTTGGGAATTAGGATGTGATTTAGTACTGTAATTCGGGTGATAATTTGTTATATTATTCTTCTTGTAGTCATCTCTTTCTCCCTCTATCTTGTATTTGTAAATGATCTTGTTATTGCGGCCGTTGATGGTTGACGATCGTCAACCGCCCTAGCTGACTTCATTTCCTTGGTCAATCACTGGTTGTATAAAAAGGGATTGTGACCTATTATTTAGTTATTATGAACAATAAATTAGTTAATTTGTTACCAATACATAACATATGTCCAATTATTTGAGATTGTGATCAATAATTGAATATTTTGTGATCAATAAATAATATGTGTTGATAAGTTGTAACCAATAAATAATATGTAACCTAAAAAATTAAATTGTGATTTGTGACCTATTTTTTTTTTATTTGTGACCGATAAATAAATTGTAACTTATAAAATTTGTGAGTTGTAACTGTGAAATAATTTGTGACCTCTAAAGTTTTTGATTTGTGATTGAGAAATAATTTGTTACCCGTTAATTCGATAATTTGTGATGAAATAATATAGAATTGTTATCTTAATACATTGAGTTTATAAAATATATTTTTATTAATTATTTTATAAATAAAAATTAATTAATATTTGATTTTTGAAATTCGAAACCTCTTTTTCTTAGTTTTGAAATAGATCATACTTAACCTCTTAAATATGAAATATTCCCAATAATCAAACAAAATTGCAACTATGTTTTGACTAAGGGTCCGTTTGATTGTAAATGTGGAAAATATGTGGAAAGAAAATGAATTATAGGGAATTGAATTGCCTAAAAATTGTTTTACTGGAAATTGTAATTAATTGTGTTTGATTGATATAATTTTCCATTTAGAAAATGTTAAAAGTTTGGTATTCGTTTGACTTTGTTATGAAAATTGTCCATGAAAGTTATAATTTTTTCTGTCATTGGGTCTATAATTTGTTTCAATTGCAAAAAAAAATAATAATAATAATAACATACTGAATACCATTTGTTTGACTTTGTTTTACATGTCCATTAAAGAGAATTTTTTTTTTTACCATTGTTGATAAAAAAAAATTCCAATTGCAAAAAAAAAAAAAAAAAAAAAAAGATGGAAAACCATTTTCCCACTGAAATGGTGGGAAAACAAATTCAATGAAATCATGGAAAAAAGGTCACAAGGGGAGGGGGTGGAAAATCGATTCTAGGGATAAATCTGACTATGAAACACCAAAAAGTTGGAACTTGGAAAATTAGAGCGTATCAAACAGGGCCTAAATCGTTTTGTTACCTGCGAATTGGGCTGGGACTCTCTTAGTCTCTTAGATCAAGCCACAAGCATGTCTGCCCATAGAGCTGAACCTGCCCATCGGAAAATATAGTCCAGGCATACCCAATATTGTGTCTAGTCCGATTGGATTAGGATAACTCGTTATTATATTATTTTTTATGTTCTTGAAAATTTAAACAAATTATAATTAGAACCATGCTACACGAACATAGAGGATGACATAGGGGACGACCGAACACACACACACACGAGATGGTCGACATTTTTTAATTCAGGCGGTACCCACGTGCAAATGTGAGGGTCGGTCAACCCTATGTCAATTTTTTCCCGGCACTTCAGCAAAATTCTTATAATTATATAATTTTTTAAAAAAATTAAGTATTCTCAAAGATGTTTTATGCAAGTAGCACCATCAAATTGTTTGTGAAATACGGAAAATACACTCGGAGTCTGTTTGATATACAGCTGAAAATTTCTCAAGCAACAATAAGATGGCTTCAATCTTCTTCCGAATAAAACAAGACATTGTTAATCCAATCAATGGCAGTGATATGAGTTGTAGGGAACACAAGCCGCAACAAAGGTACTGATGAGCATATCTTAATGTTCTTGATCTCATATGCAGCTCTTTTAATGTCAAGTGCAGAGGGCACGCAGTACCATTGGAGTTGGAGATACCAAGAAATAATCATCCCACGTATCTTTCACTGGGAAATCTTCAATTGGCCATCTCCCTGATTTTATATAAGCAGAGAAACCAATTCTTGAGACCAAATAGAAGTTCAAAACCTCTTCAACTCGCTTCCTAAGCACACTACTTCCCCTCTAGAAACACTTAACAGAAGTTCCCTGTAGGCTACTGCAATCTGTGCAAACACAGGAAAATTTAAATTACAAGTAAATATTTAAGCAAGCCAAACTAGCTCTTTCTAAAGTTCCTCCCACAATAACCATGACAAACACAGGCAAAATAAGCCGACATGTCCTTGGACAGCAAAACCTATGCATATCTTTAAGGATGAGAGATACTTCCAAACAAATGAAATCTACATTACAGATAGAGAGAGGTCCTATAAAAAGAAACAAAACAGCCAACTCAAGTCAAATTACAACATCTGATAAAATTAGATTATGCTATGTGGGGCGGCCGAAAGATTTGGTAAAAGTTTTTGTACAAATAAATTTTTCCGATAAAATTACCCAGTGATCATGCCAATTTTAGATCCCGACCCGAGGATTATACCCGACGTGTTTCACGCCGTTTTGGCACCAAATCGCCCACCTTCCTCGGGAATATATCCTCGGGGTGTAGGACTTTCCCGACCTTCCTACGACCTCGTCGATCTTTTTGCTTGAGGGTCGTGTCTTCCACGCGCTAGTGCTCACCCACATCTGTCTCATAGAATCCTGTTAATAGCGCACTACTTCTACCACTAGAGTCCTATTTCTACCCAAACACCTAAAACCACAAGACTGACCATAATGCAATTCTAATCATACTAGAAGTCCCGTGTACTGGAACTTCCTAACACCCCCTGCCCCTATAAATAGGCCGTTCGACTCCATTGGCCAGGTACGCTTCTACATACAATTCAGAGCATATATTTTCTGGTGGTTCGCTTTCTGACTTAAGCATCGGAGGGGCAACGAGGACGCTCCTCGACGCCTTTGTTTCAGGTACAAGGAAGCTCTTGTTCGTGCTCTTTCAGTCGTCAAGCTCGGATCTCGTCAGGTGCGATTTTTGGTAGCATCATTGGCGCCGTCTGTGGGAATCGCTACCAAAAGTCATGGTCAACACACGTTCAGGTCTTCCGCAAGCAAGTTCATCCGCACCAAACCAGCCGCCGCTCATCGACCCCATGATCCACCAGGAGGAGCCACCCGCATTGCCTAATGCACAGGCGTTTGAGGAACTCCGCCAACAAGTGGCGGCGTTAACCCAGTTGCTAAGCCAGAGGAATGACCGACCGGCAACTGAACTTCCGCCAGAGCCGACGGTCGGACAACAAGGAGGGTTCATGGAGGATGCTCGTGCTCGGGATATGCACGAAGTACAAGACAACGATGGATCCGGGGCCTCGGGTGTCCCACAAGCCCCGGCCTCGGGATTGATAACAATGGACTCAAACGAATTGGCCAGAATCATCAAGGAGGGAATCGCCGCTGGGTTGAAGGAAAAGGCCCAGGGGATATCAGGGTTTGCCCCGAACACTCCATTCACGCCAGAAGTTCTCTCATTCCCACTACCAAACAGATTTAAGCTCCCCCGCATGAAGGAATATGATGGAACGACAGATCCCATCAACCATCTCAACGTGTACACCGACGTCATGAATCTGCAGGTGGCCCCTGACCCCGTGATGTGCAAGGCTTTCCCCCAAACCTTGACTGATGCCGCCAGGGATTGGTTCTCTACCCTGGAGCCCAACTCCATTGCCTCGTTCTCCGATCTGGCTGATAAGTTCTCCGATTTCTTTGCTAGTAGCAAGCGCATAAGGAAGACAGCGGCCTCCCTCATGCAGCTGAGGCAGGGGCCCAATAAGACACTACGCAATTTCATGACGAGGTTCAACAAGGAAAGACTTCAGATACCCGACCTCCACATAACTGCAGCAATCTCCGCCCTCACCTACGCCATCAGGTGCGAGGTTTTCAAAATGTCATTATCCAAGAATCCACCAAGGACCGTGACCGAGCTACTTACCCGAGCAGAAAAGTATATCAACATGGAAGAAACACTGAACCCGAGGAGAAATTCTCACCCGAGCTCTGATAAACCCGAGCCCAGAAGGCAACGCGACTTCAATCATCGGCCGGAAGAGAACCATCGGTCGGAAGCAAACATGGGAAGGCAAAACCGGGATGTGCGTCCGGCATTGCTCACTCGCCTGAACACTTCAAGGTCAAATATTCTCATGGAAATCAAGGATATGAAGGGGTTCAAATGGCCTGCACGGATGCAGACACCTCCGAACACTCGGGATAGGAGTAAGTATTGTGGTTACCACCGGGATCACGGCCACACAACCGAAAACTGTAACGCCCTTCAGCAAGAGATCGAGGCTTTGATAAGAAGAGGGTTCCTAGGCTCATACATTGGTCGTGACAAGCGACCAAGGAACAGAAGGGAGGATGTGAAAGACCCCGAAAGGAAGGGGAATGACCAACCAACCGCGGGGACGATCAACATCATAGTTGGAGGGATAGCATTAGGTGGAGACTCCAATAGGGTGCGTAAGCAGTACGCGAGACAGTATAACCCGAACAGGAGGGCGATTGGGGATAAGGAAGAGATCACGTTCGGGCCACAGGACTTGGAAGGGTTGTCACACCCGCACGATGATGCTCTAGTTATATCAGCAATCATAGCTAACTTTGATGTGAAGAGAATCTTAATTGATAATGGGAGCGCGGCCAACATACTATCCCTTGAAGCGTACTCTCAAATGGGGATTTCGGCCGACCAACTAAAAACAGTCCAGACCCCGTTGCAAGGGTTCGGGGGAGGCACAATCATTCCAGAAGGCGTTGTCAGTCTACCGCTAACATTGGGGGCAAATCAGAGACAGGTAACCGAACTTACATCATTCCAGGTTGTGCGTGTTTCAATGGCCTATAATGCCATTTTGGGGAGACCGTTGCTCAATCAGATCAGGGCCATAGTCTCTACATTCCACCTCGCTATGAAGTTCCCAACCAGTAAGGGAGTAGGGGTCGTTCGCGGAGATCAGACAGCTGCTAGGCACTGCTATGTCGCAAGTGTCCGGAGAATCACGTCCGATATCATGCATATATCATCATCCGAGCCCGAGCCCGACCATAGAGGGAGACTCGCTCCCGTCGAAGGGCTGGTAGAGCTCGAGCTCGAGCAGGGTAAGAAGGTGACGGTTGGTCAGGGTTTGGATACTAGCCTCAAGTCTGCACTGGTAGTTTGCTTATCCCGGAATTTGGACGTGTTCGCATGGAATGTGGAAGACATGCCAGGGGTTGACCCTAGTGTGGCAGTTCACAAACTAAATATCAACCAAAGTGCTAAACCAGTTAAGCAGAGGAAGAGACAGTTTGCACCAGAACGCCGGGAGGTGATACGTGAAGAGGTTGACAAGTTAATAAAGGCCGGGTTTATAAGGGAAGTCCAGTATCCCGATTGGCTCGCCAACGTAGTACTTGTGAAGAAGGCCAATGGCAAATGGAGAGTTTGCATTGACTTTACCGATCTTAACAGGGCATGCCCAAAGGACAGTTACCCCCTACCTCGAATAGACAACTTGGTGGACATGACATCGGGTCATAAGCTGTACAGTTTCCTGGACGCATTCTCTGGATATCACCAAATCCACATGGCCGAGGATGATCAGGAGAAGACATCTTTCATGGCCGATTCCGCCATATATTGCTACAAGGTCATGCCATTCGGATTGAAAAATGCAGGGGCCACATATCAGAGATTGATCAACAAAGTCTTCGCTAAGATGATTGGGAGGAATGTTGAGGCCTACGTTGATGACATGGTGGTCAAGAGCAAAGAGATCGGACATCATATTGAAGACCTGGAAGAAGTATTTGCTACTCTTCGTAAGTATAGGATGAAGTTAAACCCGGCCAAGTGCGCCTTCGGAGTTGCCTCGGGAAAATTCTTGGGGTTCATGATCACTCATAGGGGAATCGAAGCAAATCCGGACAAGATACGAGCGCTTGCATCCATGGAGTCCCCTCGAAGCAAGAAAGATGTACAAAAGTTAACAGGACGGGTAGCGGCTCTAAACAGGTTCATGTCTAGAGCAGCGGATAGATGCTTCCCCTTTTTCAAGGCACTTAGAGGGAGTCATAACTTTGAATGGACAGAGGACTGTGAAGGAGCATTCCAAGAACTGAAACAAGCACTGGCAATGCCTCCGATTCTCACGAAGCCCGAGCCCGGTGACACGTTGTTTTTATACTTAGCAGTATCTCGAAATGCGGTAAGTGGAGTATTGGTGAAAGAGGTTAACAAAGCACAGCAACCCATCTACTACGTGAGCAAGGTATTACTTGATACGGAGACCAAGTACACGTTGGCAGAACAGCTGGCTCTTGCATTGGTAGTGGCAGCCCGGAAGTTACGACAATATTTCCAATCTCACCCCATTGTGGTGCTCACTAATCAACCACTGAGGCATATACTCCAGAAGCCTGACATGTCGGGAAGGTTAGTAAAATGGGCAGTCGAGCTTGGAGAATTCAATATTGAATTCAAACCCAGGCCCTCGATCAAGGCACAGGCCTTGGCCGATTTCATAGCTGAACTCACGCCAAGGCCTCGGGGGCCAGGGGACGACCCGAACAGCATTGCACTAAAGGTATGGGAAATATTCGTTGATGGGGCATCGAACTCCTCGGGCTCGGGGGCAGGGGTCATCATCACCAGCCCAGACAGACAAACAGAAATACAATGCGCGCTCCGATTTGAATTTGACGCTACAAACAACGAAGCTGAGTATGAGGCCGTTATAATTGCGCAAGAGCTTGCCAGTAAGCTCGAACTTGAGCACATAAAGATATACAGTGACTCGTTGTTGGTGGTTGGGCAGATTGAGGGATCGTTTGAAAGAAAAGATGAGAAAATGAGTCTGTATTGTTTAAAGGTTCATGATCTTCAGAGGCAGTTCAGAAGCTGTGAGATCATAAAAATTCCACGAGCTGATAATTGTAAAGCTGATGCCTTATCCCGGCTTGTTTTCATGGGGGTTGACGGTCTCGACAGAACAGTCCATGTGAAACTTGTAACAGAATCGAGCATCAGCCAAGCACCCAAAGTTATGGACATCGAGCATGAACCTTGCTGGATGGACCCGATAGTTGATTTCATAACCACCGAAAATTTGCCCGGCGACCAGAGGATGGCGATGAGCATTAGAGCTCGAGCACCAAGGTATTGCATGATTAGGGGAGTTCTATTTCGTCGGAGTCTCACTCTACCGTACCTTCGATGCCTCAACCCCACTGAGGCAACACAAGCCTTGGAGGAGGTCCACGAAGGAGTATGCGGTAACCACCAAGGAGCTCGGTCCCTTGCCTTCAAACTTATAAGATATGGATATTACTGGCCAACAATGAAGAAGGACGCCATTGACTATGTTAGGAAGTGTGATAAGTGTCAAAGGTTCGGCAACGTCATCCATTCGCCGGCCGAGGAGCTCACACCCATACATTGCGGGACACCCTTCGAGCAGTGGGGCATAGACATTCTTGGCCCTTTCCCACTAGCCCGTGGACAGTTGAAGTTTGTCGCCGTAGCAGTCGAGTACTTCACCAAGTGGGTAGAGGCTGAGCCCTTGGCCACTATTTCGGAACCCAAACTAAGATCGTTTGTTTGGAAGTCTGTCATTTGCAGGTTCGGGCTGCCCAGAGTCCTCATAACCGATAACGGAAGACAGTTTGATAACCCACAGTTCAGAAGTTTTTGCACCAATTTGGGGATCGACCATCGTCTGACATCTGTTGCACACCCCCAAAGCAATGGCCTAGCCGAGGTCACCAACCGAATCATCTTGCAAGATCTCAGGACCAGGCTCGGGGAATCTAGGGGAGCTTGGCCCGACGAGCTGTCTGCCATTCTTTGGACATACAGAACATCCCACAAAACCACTACTAGAGAAACTCCTTTCATGATGGCATTCGGGGTGGAGGCCTCTATCCCAATCGAGACCAGGATACCAACGCTCAGGAGACTCGAACCTGGAGCCGAGGTCCAAACAACTGAGCACCTTGACCTGCTTGAGGAGGTGAGAGAACAGGCCTCCATAAGGGTCGCTGCTTACCAGAACAGGACGGCCAAGCACTTCAACACCAGGGTAAAACACAGGAAGTTTAGGGTCGGGGATCTTGTGTTAAGAAGAGCTGAAGCTGCTGGCCATGCCCCGGGAAAGCTAGGGGCCGCTTGGGAAGGGCCATTTGAAGTCATTAGAGAAGTTCGCAAAGGAGCATACAGCTTGAGAGAAATCTCGGGAAGACCACTGCATCGGCCCTGGAATGCGGACAATCTGAAAATCTACTACAAATAGTTCATTCTCTACCTTTGCTTTGTAATTTTTATTTCGCCTTAAAATTTTAGTTTGCCGGGATTGCATGCCCTGCGTCTTTTTAGTTCGTTAATTCTGCATTTCTTGGGCGCACGCCCACATTTGATGTTTGAAGGATTTTTGCGTATATAAATAACATCGGGATTCATCCCCAGAAAAGAGATCTTCAAAGTCTTGCCATCGCGCTAACATCTCGGGCTCCGCAGCCCGACCACAATCTCGTCTTCCTCAACGGGACTGGAAAGTAAACTCCTCGGGATAGCCGTACCTCGGGAACTGTTCAATTATTCCTCGAGTTTCGAACATTGTTGATTTAAACATGTTGCTCGAGGTCGCTCTCAATTATTCCTCGAGTTTCGAACATTAACGTGTTGCTCGAGGTCGCTCTCAATTATTCCTCGAGTTTCGAACATTGTTGATTTAGACTTGTTGCTCGAGGTCGCTTTCAATTATTCCTCGAGTTTCGAACATTGTTGATTTAAACATGTTGCTCGAGGTCGCTCCCAATTATTCCTCGAGTTTCGAACATTATTGATTTAAACATGTTGCTCGAGGTCGCTCTCAATTATTCCTCGAGTATTGAACATTTTGATTTAAACATGTTGCTCGAGGTCGCTTCCAATTATTCCTCGAGTTTCGAACATTGTTGATTTAAACATGTTGCTCGAGGTCGCTCCAATTATTCCTCGAGTTTCGAACATTGTTGATTTAAACATGTTGCTCGAGGTCGCTATCAATTATTCATCAATCGTCGAGTTTCGAACATTAACGTGTTGCTCGAGGACGCTTTCGATTATTCCTCGAGTATCTGACATTGTGGATTAAGCATGTTGCTCAGATCGTTGTTATTTTACATTGATGACTAAAAGGTCGTCCTCGGGCTGCTGTAGTACATTTTGATTAAGGTCGTACTAATTTATTCGTCGGGTCGAAAGTTTATGATTCATAAAACTGCTCGGTTTGTCATACTAGAGCGCTCGAGGTGAACCAAAAGGGACGAGCTTGCATATACAAAAAATAAAACAGAAGTGTTTCAATTACAAAAGATCTGAGCCGTCATCGGGCATTACACTTGAATAAAAAAATCCTAATCTAGGTCATCGGTCCCCGGGGGCTGGGAGACATCAGCGTCCTCATCCTCCTCGTCCTCGACCACAGTACCCTCGGAAGAAGACAGCTCGAGCCCATCCATGACTTCTGGCGCCGACGTCAGGTCCTCGGCGTTCGCCTCGGGAACTTTTGAGCGAATGTAAGCTCGTGCCTGCTTGAAGGCGTAATTGTACGAGCCAAGGGCATACTCACCCCTCATTGCTCGGAAGTCATCAGACGATTTGAAATCCTCGACCGCTTTGGAGCGAGCTCCCTCCAAACCATCCTCAAATTCCTTCGTCTTGCGCTCCAGCTCGAGCCTAACATCCTCGGCCTCACGCCTGGCCGTCTCCTCATCCTCCCGAGCTTTCCTTAGGGACCTCTCGAGCTCCTTGTTTTCCTTCGCTCGTCGGGTGGACTCAGACTCGAGCTCCACAATACGCTGCACTCTTCGGTCGAGCTCTTCCTCGAGTGAGATGATTCTCGAAGCGTCCTCCTCTCTCGCCTCGGTATCCCAGGGCTCGGGCCACGGTCAGTGCCTTATCACACAACAACGATAGTCAGTGGTCGAGACTTGGAGATGCATGAAAAACTTATGAAAAGTGGTTCTCGAGCATACCTTTAGAGTCAGGTTCTCGACCTCCCTTATGCCCTCGGAGAGACTCACATTCTCTCCCTTGTACTTCTCGAGGAGCTGAGGCACGAGCGTACATTTCTCGGCATCCAGGGCTGAGAACGGCTGCTGGCCAACGTCGTCTTCAAGGTCGACGACAACAGGGGTCCCCCCAGGGGTACGAGCACGAGGAGTCATTGATATATGGGCCTCGACCGGAGGAGCGACGTCCTCTGCAACAGCTCGAGAAGTTTCCCCGACCTCTCCCTTGTTGTGGTCGGGCGTTTCATAGCGAGGGCGTTTTTTGCCCTTTTTCCCCGTCTGCCTACCCTGAGCTGCTTTCGGTTTCTTGTCTACGGCTCTGCGCAGGTCAGTAGGGTCGAAGGCCATCTCGAGCACTGCAAAAAGAAAATGAACAAGTCATTAGATCGAGGACAGTGCACGGGCAATTAAAATAAGTTAAAGGTGCTCGCTCCTACCCTCGACGCCTTTGACGTCGGCTAGATCGAGGATATCGTCCCCGAGGATATCATCCATGCTAAACGCTAGAGGCTCGAGCTCGACCAGTCTCTGCCTATCCCTCTCTAACACTTCAAAATAAGCCTGGCCCTCGTTAAAGCGCTCGGTGCTCGGAACAACCCATCGAGGACCAAATGGGTGGTCGGTATCCTGGGGGCTAACAAAGAAATACTTGGATTTCCACCCTTTCAGCGAGCTCGGCATTTTAGGGAACTTTGAACTCTCCTCGGGAGGAAAAGTACACGAAGCAATTAAAGCCCCGGGAGCGACTTTAATTCAAAGATCATCCTGAGCAGATCTAACCTCGGGAGGATCGACAAATACCTACATGCTACGAAGAAGTAAACTAACATCTCCACCCATTAGGGACTAACTGCCCAGGACACATGTCATGCTCGGTCAAGAACTCGAGGAAAAAAAGGGTGGAGAGGCCACCTAAGTCCCCCCTTTAGTGACTCCCTATAAAAAGCAATCTCCCCTCCCGAACACTCATTACATTATCCTCGGGATCGGGGCGTCGCACATCACACAATGGCATCAGCCCAAACTCACGAGCTACCCCTATGACCTCATGCTCTTTATACTTACAGCTAAGCTCGGGGTATGATAGGGCGGGGTGACTATCTAAGGGGATGGCGTATGGGATTAGGGGATGACCTTCCTCATTCAACGAGGCCGGGCCGAAGAGCTACTACTAGCAGACATACTTGATAAATAAAAACTTAAATTAACTAAACTAGAAGGCACGAGCTCTTACCTTAAGTCCTAAAACCGAGGAGGTCCGAGGAGTTCTTGAAGGGTTGAAAAGTACAAAATGTGGTGGGGCAGGGGGGTATTTATAGGATCCTGAGAATGCCAAGAGACTTTCAATCCTAGCCCTTCAACCCTTGCCACGTGTCAATCATCCACAACTCGCAATTATTATCTCCCTTATCGAGGCCACGTGGCACATCGGCACGTGTCCAACTGTCTCCTCTTTCCACTCCAGCCCAGCTTTCTCCTCGCTTTATTGCAGAACATGAGGAACAGCAACATGCTACCCCGAGCTATCTCGTACATCCCCCTAGCAACGGCCGACCAAACTGTGAACCGCTGATTCCCCAGTATGGGCTCTTCGTCCAGACCATTGTGCATCAAATCTCATCCCGACCCAGGAACCTTACCGTCCAAGCTCTGACATTGATGCACGGGGGCCAGTGATCATGCCAATTTTAGATCCCGACCCGAGGATTATACCCGACGTGTTTCACGCCCGTTTTGGCACCAAATCGCCCACCCTTCCTCGGGAATATATCCTCGGGGTGTAGGACTTTCCCGACCTTCCTACGACCTCGTCGATCCTTTTGCTTGAGGGTCGTGTCCTCCACGTGCTAGTGCTCACCCACATCTGCCTCATAGAATCCTGTTAATAGCACACTACTTCTACCACTAGAGTCCTATTTCTACCCAAACACCTAAAACCACAAGACTTACCATAATGCAATTCTAATCATACTAGAAGTCCCGTGTACTGGAACTTCCTAACCATTCCCGAAATACCCCCTGCCCCTATAAATAGGCCATTCATCGACTCCATTGGCCAGGTACGCTTTTGTTTCAGGTACAAGGAAGCTCTTGTTCGTGCTCTTTCAGTGTCAAGCTCGGATCTCGTCAGGTGCGATTTTTTTGGTAGCATCACCCAGAATAGGCGGAAAATTTGGGACAAAAGATTGATTTTCAATTTTATTTATTTATTTATTATTTTGGATAATAAACTTTCCAAACAGAAAGATGCACTCGTTTTTTAATGATTTTCAAACCTAATTGAATGGGCTTTCCGGGGATCATCAGCTAAAGAAAATAAAGAAAAAAAATTCCTCAACAAATACCACTTGTTCCGCTGCATGTGAGTTCAGTTAAAGCTGCCAACAAATCAGGCTAAATATTAAATAGTACCAGCAAGCACATATGATAGGCAATCCTCAATGATTCCATCCCTGGAGCGAGTTTATGTTTTAAAATTCACAAGGCAATTATGAAAAACAGCATTCTGTTTTATAGTGCAGAAAACTAATAGGAGGGATTAATGGAAAACGGACCGGCGGGTTAGGATGGTGTGTAGTGGGAGTGGGAAAGGGGGGCCGATTTTGCATAGAGGCGAGTGAGGCCAGCGCCTTAGGCCCAACATTGGAGAGAGCCTTAGATTTTAGTTTCTTTTATTCTTCATTTTTTTTCGGTTGATAAAACGTTTGGAATATTATCGTCTTTGTGATTCGATTATAATATAAAGCTTTTGTATAATACATTTTATTTGTTGTTTTAATGTTAAGTATTTTATAAGAAATTGATTCCTTAAAGTGTGATTCTGATTCCTCAAACAATAAAAAATTTGTTGCAACTTGGAGCCTGTGTCTTGTTGTTTTGTTCAACAGGAGTCTTCAAACAAAAGGAGTCTCAGTTAGTTAGGTAGTTAAAAACAAACTTAGATGCTTCTTTGAGTCTATAAAAGGCTGTATTAGGATAGAAAAAAGTGAGAGCTCGAGACTAAAGAAAGTCTGTGATTCTGTGGTAGAAAGTGAGATGAGATAAGAGTCGTAAACTTTTGAAGATCTATAGAATCTTTCTGATGTTCTCTGATTTGCAAATCATGTAAAATCTTGTGTTCAATAAAAGGCTGAGGAAGATATTCTTCCTGTTTTCAATCTGTTTTTCCCATCAGTTTATCTTGGTTTATTTCTTCAGCTGGTTTTTTTTTTCTTCTGCTGGTTCCTTTCTTCTACTGATTTCTTTCTTCTGCTGGATATAAGGGAGCCATTCAGCCCCCAACAATTGGTATCGAAGCTGGGATTAAAATCTGCAAAGAAGAATTCCAGGAATCTGATTTTCTATCCTCAATTTTCTGTGATAACTGAAACAAAAATCTGGCGAAGGAAGATTATTGGTCAGGGTCTTTCTCACACCATGTCAACATCTAAGTTTGAAGTGAAAAAGTTTGATGACAAGAATGATTTCAACCTATGGAGGGAGAAGATGATGGCATACCTTGGCAATCTTGGGTTGGAAGAAGCTTTGAAAGAGCAATCTGAAACTGACGCTTCAACCAAGACTGACACCTTGAAGAAGGCAAGAAATACCATCATCCTCAGCCTCTCTGATACGATTTTAAGGAAGGTTATAAAGGAGAAGACAACCTTTGAAATGTGGAGTAAACTAGAGGAGCTTTACTTGACTAAAGCTTTGCCAAACCAAATTTATTTGAAGCATAAGTTCTTTAGCTTCAAGATGGGTGAATCAAAATCATTGATGACAACAATTATGAGTTTACAAAGCTGGTTTCAGATTTGGAAAATCTTGAAATCAAGATTGAGGAAGAAGATCAAGCCATTTTCTTGTTAAATTCATTGCCACTAGCTTATGATCATCTAAGAGACACCATTAAATATAGCAAGGAGTCCTTGACCCTAAAGGAAGTCTCTGCAGTAGCCTACTCAAAGGAACTAGACCTGAAATTGAATGGTAATCTTGCCAAGATCACTGGAGAGGTGTTGAGTGTGCAAGGAAGAATCGAAAAGACAGTGTGCTGGATTTGTCATCAAGAAAGACACTTTAGGAAGCATGTCCACAAAGAAACAAGAGGTGGATGAAGTAAGGAAATAATAAGCAAGATGGAGATTATGCTAATGCATTTGAAGATTGTGAAGAGGTTGAAGTCCTTGCTACAACAAGAGCAAGCCATAGCAAGGTTTGGATAATAGACTCAGGTTGTCCATTTCATATGACACCAAGGAAGGAACTTTTCATTGATTACAAATCGGGTGATGAAAGCAAAATGCTATTGGCAAATGACAACACGTGTGAAGTGATTGGTGTTGGTTCTATCAAGTTGAAAATGTGGGATGGATTTTCAAGAGTTCTAGGTGGAGTAAGGCATGTACCAGGATTGAAAAGAAATCTAATCTCACTTGAAGCACTTAATGTAATGGAAAAGTCTGTGGTGATCATGGAAGGAGACCTGCTACAAGGCATTTATGTTCTGAAAGGAAATGAACTTGAAAGTTCCAGCTGCACTTGATCTGTAAAATCCTTCAAGGAATCAAAATGGAGATTGTAAGAAATTGATTCCTTAAAGTCAGTTTCTGATTCCTCAAACAATCAGAAATCTGTTGCAACTTGGAGCCTATTTCCTGTTGTTTTGTTCAACCGATTCAATTGGAATCTTCAACCAAAAGGAGCCTCAGTTAGTTAGGTAGTTAAAAACAAACTTAGATGCTTCTTTGAGTCTATATAAGGCTGCATTATGATAGAAAAAAGTGAGAGCTCGAGACTAAAGAAAGTGTGTGATTTTGTGGTAGAAAGTGAGATGAGATGAGAGTTGTAAACTCTTGAAAATCTGTAAAGTCTTTCTGATGTTTTCTGATTTGGAAAATCATGTAAAGTCTTGTGTTCAATAAAAGGTTGTGGAAGACACTCTTCATGTTTTCAATCTGTTTTCCCATCAGTTTATCCAGGTTTATTTCTTTTGCTAGTTTCTTTTTCTTCTACTTGTTCATTTCTTCTGCTGGATATAAGGAAGCCATTCAGCCCCCAACATATTTAAATTAACAAATTAACTATTGAATCCATAATACACTTATAGATTTTGCATTCGTACTACAATTTTGTGGCCTTAGGAAATTCGCCTCAGGCCTCAAAAATCACAAAACCGACATTGGGTGGGTGGAGAGGGAAGGAGATGTAAGGATGCTATGATTGCAATTGGAGGATGGTGAGAATGGGTAGGAACAAGATGATTGATGAAGACAAGGGTCCTTGAGAAATATTGTTGGATCACCATGCAATTATGTATAAAAGCCCACAAATGCTTAAATGAAATACAATAACAATCCCGTACCTTCAAACTTGAGAGAGAAAAGTGAATGGATAATGCTACTCAACCAAGGATGATAGATAGGTAGCCATGACAAAAAAGTTCGTGGGCTCAAGTGGCTCGTGGCCCGATTCCATCGGACCTATATGAGCCTGTCAGTTTAAAAGAAAATAAAATACTTAAAGTAGCTGTCTGCACTATAGCTACAACTGCTTACTTGCAAGCAACTACAATAGTTGCCTGTCAACTATTTATAATAATAATAAAAAAATTGAGCATGCCCGGCTCGGGCTCGATTTGACTCGAGCCGCTAAGGCTCGAGCCGAAAGCTCGGGTCAAGTCGAAATTTTTTGGTCGAACTTTTGTTCGGCTCGACTCGAGTTAAAAAAAGCTCGAACATTTTTAGCTCGAGCCAAGCCGTTTGAGTTTTGGTTCGACTCATTGATATGGCTATAGATAGGGGTAGGGATAGGTGCTGCCTGTGTGGCTTAAGTTCTTCCTTTAAAAAAAAAATGAAAACTGTTCAATGATGTTGTGTCACGTGTTCTCTTATTTTAAATCTGTTAGTGAACCTATTTGTGTAGCATGTGAATCACTGGAATTGTGAGTACCATTAACAACCGAATCCACCATACATCCAATTGTTGTGTATAATGACAAACAAAACTGCATAGTTTTAGAAAATCAAGAAGTCTGCATTTACAGCTGCGGTAGAGACAACCATAGAATTTATCATGGAATGGCCAAATAATTAATTTATTGGCACGCTTTTCAAATTTCAGAACATAAAAATCCATGTTCTACTAGTAAACAAATCTTCTTTGTTTGTATAGTTTGATCGAAGGACCAAGAGAGACGATTTTGAAGTTTCAATGTTTTAATCCAATTAAATTCTTTTAGATAAACTTCTCAAAATATTACATTGACAATGCACCTGCAACTTTAATCGAAGCCATCTTTTATTTAATTAACACGAGGGTACTATTGTCTTTATATATTCACATGATTGTCATTTTTTTTTTTTGACTTGTTTATAATACTTGGACTTTTTTCTTCCATTCATCGATCTTCTTTCATTATTCTTTAAAATTGATCGATTTAAATTAAGATATTAATGAATTCTTGATACTTGCATTGTATCATCAAAATACATGCAAATTAACTTAAATATCACGAAAAATGTCAATCGTGAATTACAACTAGAATGCATCAATCATAACACTTATGGCTTCTATTTTTCCTCAAAATTTTAAAACTTCACTAGCCATAGCCATAGGGTAAATTTATTGTGCAATAAATGAACTTCAATTCAATTTTGGTTTCAAAATTCACGACTCCTTCACCTACTATCTCCCAAATTGATAAAAGTTACCTAACTCCTATTTGATACATATTCTTTCAAAACTTATTTTCAACCAAACATCATTCAATAAAATAATATTTTTTCTTACTTTTTAACCACATATTTATCATTATATCACTATTTAAAATATTTTTTTTTATCAATAATATCCATCGAACACACCCTTCTTAATTAATAGTTATAGCACAACGGATTTTCCACGTAGCAGTTGTGTAAGCATGTTAGTTTACAGTTGTATTACGTCGTAAAATTGTAAAAATTTGAAAACAGGCTTCTAATATAAAGACATTTTAACCTCTCATTTTACAATTTTTATTTATAAATATCACGTGGCATTGTGGCAATTATGTAGTAGATCAATTAAGCTCCTATTAGTCTCTCATTTTTTTCAAAATTCATATTTTCAATATACTCATTGTCAATTACACATTTATACAATAAAATATTCTACATGTAAAATTAAAATATTTTACTACATGTTAACCAAACATTATCCAAAGATTCATTCGAAATAATATATTTTTTTTTTTCAAAGAAAGGCTACCAAACAAGGGCTAAGGTGCGATTGTCGTTTTGGAATGGGATATATGTCGTGTTTGGTAGAAATTAAAATTTAGATTTTAATGCAAACCAAAATTTACAATTAATTTTAATCACATATTTCATGTGATATACAAATTTTCAACTACTCATTCTATCAACTTTTATCAAAATCTATTAAAAACTGATTTTAATCTAGGCATAGTGATAAAACTCAACACTAAATTGAAATTTAAGGACTCATTTGAACAAGTCAATAAATTCAAGTTCATAAGATTCCAAAAATATAGCACATTTGACTCCCTTTAAAATAAAGCAATTAGCTCGTGTTTGTCTCACATTTTTTCAAAACTTTTTTTTTTAAATATTTTTTTTTCAACCACATTCACGTAATAAAATATTCTATACGTAAATAAAAAAAAAAATCATACATTTAACCACGCATTTTCCAAAAAATCACTATTTAAAACAATATTTTCTTAAAAAATTGCCACCAAATAGGGGCTTAATTTCTCTATCTCATTTTCAACTACCAAAGCTCTAATTTGTCTCACATTTTTTCAAAACTCTTTTTTTCTACATATTTATTTTCAGCCACATTCATATAATAAAATATTTTATACATAAATCAAAATTTTTTAATACTTTTAACCACACATTCTTCAAAAAATCAATATTTAAAATAACATTTTTTTAGAAAAATGGTGACCAAATAGGGGCTTAATGTCTCATTCTCATTTTTAACTACCAATTCATAAAATAAAATATTGTTCACATGAATTCAAAATTTCTTTTTATAATTTATAATTATATATTATTCAAAAAATCATTATTCAAGACATCATTTTGTTCGAAGTAATAATGTCAAACACTGGCTTATAAGGTGGGATGCAAAGATCCAATTAGGACGGCAGAAAGGGAAAGGGATAAGATTCAATGGAGAAAAGCCAACCCAATTAAGAGACTCATTCATACAACTAAGAGCCAGTCAGTGAGGCTGCCCGTTGCCCGTTGCCACTTGCCCGTTAGTCTCATTCGCCTACCAAAAATTGAAAGTAGAGAGAGAGAGAGAGAACATGTGGAATTTGCGCGTTTGACCGTTGACACGATTCAGTCATAGAAAGACCGTGTCATTGGGGAAATATCTTACGCGACTTACTTCCTTACTCGCAGTTCAGGTACGTTGTTTGCAACTGCTTTCTTTTATCCATTTTTTTCTATAAAAATAACATAAATAAAAAAATTTATTAAAATAATGTTTTAAAATTGATAAAGCCAGTGTTTTAAAAAACACACCAAAGCTTGGAGTTCGAAGAAAACAACCAGCAAGCATAGGAGCCAGATGGGAAAAAAAAAAAAAACATCGATCGTCTAAACAAAAAAATGTACATCATTTTATTCGACGATGGTATTCCATTTTTATTTTTAAATCCAATTCTACAAAAGGTCCAGCCATAATTAAAAAAATATTTCTAGTTCAAGCAATCAATTTCTTAACAATTACCTCTATCAGCACAATTTTATTTTTTTATTATGTATTCTCATTTCTAATTATGTCCATGTTAGGTCTTTATTTTTTAAAATTCATTTTCCTTTAAACTTGTTTTTCAACCATACATTTTATGAGATCAAAATTTTAATCTCAAAATCTACTAAAAATCTATGTTTTATCAAAACCAAACCAAGGCTATATATGACAAGTTAATTAAATCAACAATTTATAACAAAATTGAAAATTGTATCCGTTTTAAAATTAAGCGATAATTGCAGCAAAAATCCCAAACCTTTGAAGTATTAGTAGATTTTCCCTAAATATTTGATTTGTTGCAGTCGTCACCCTAACATTTCCAAATATTGCACGTAAAACACTTTTGGACAGTTTCCATCCATAATTCTATTAGTTGACTAAAAATTTAACTTTCACCACATTTTTAATATTTTAAAAAATGGTAAAAGAGTAACTTTCCATTTATCACGTTAAATAATGATAATAATAAAAAAAACACACACAATTTCTTCATCCTTTCATCCTTCATCCCCACCTCAAACCCAAAACCCGAATTTGCAGAAGAATGAGCTATGGCTACAAAGACTTGTGATGCTGCTTTGAGTGCTCTTAGAGAGGATGCGAGGAAGATTGCAATGGAGAAGAGTATTATTGACAAAATTAAACCTCCTACTTTTCAAGGAAGTGGAAATCTCCATGAAAATGGAAGAAAGAAAGCATACATGGCAATTCCAGATATGATCTTGGCAAGAAACTTTGCCAACTCGTTTTGATCTTAATGATGTTAGAGTACATGTTGCTGATTTGAATTAGCCGACTATGGTTCCGATTGCTATCAAACCAGATGGAGGCGTAGCTGATAATACAGTATGAAATAAGTAAAAGACTTATTGGGACCCCAATTATCAGATTCAGCAACACAGGACTGCGAATCCGAGAAAAATCCCCCTATCTTCCTCATCTCAAATCCATTACCAACCGTTAATTTCTTTCCCGCAGCCTAATTATTAGTCCCACCAGCTTGCGAAAGCCCACACTCCCCCACTCGAGTCCCTATTAAAGCTTCCTTGGCGACGTAGCTGCTCATCCCTCGAAACCCCCTTCGTTGTAAGAACAACGTGATTTGAAGTTTGCAGCGGCGGTCGGCATGGATTTTGAATTTGAGGTGGGGTGGGTGAGGGTGAGGGTTGAGAGGAAGAAGGCACCGTGTGTATGTATTTTTTTTAATTTCATTATTTAATGTAATAAATGAAAAGTTACTCTTTTACCCTTTTTACAATATTTAAAAAGTGGTCAAAATTAAATTTTTGGTCAACTAACTGAATTATGGATGGAAACTGTCTAAAAGGACTTTACCTGCAATATTTGGAAAGGTTATGGGTGATGGCTGCAACAAATCAAAAGTTCGAAGAAAGTCTGCTATTACTTCAAATGTTTGGAGTTTTTACTGCAATTATCCTTAAAATTAACTTCAACTAAAAATCTATCCAATGAATATAATAAATAATTTAAAAAAGTGTTATTTAGCCTCCATGGAAATTAAAATCAGATTTTAGTAGATTTTAATAAAAAGTAATGTTATTTATTATCATGATGATGAAATTTGGTGATTGACAATACATTATACTTCATAATTCTCTCTCTCATAAAAATTGAATTGTCCATTCACATTATTCCACATAGACGTCACATCATTGTTGTTCCATCATCATAATGATAAATAACATTATTCTTTGATAAAAGTTGATAAAATATGTGGTTAAAAAATTGTGAGTTTCATGAAACATGTGGTTAGATTAATTATTGACTTTAATTTAAATTTTCAGGAATTGATATTTCCTGTTGTTTACATATCACAAATTTGTACAATTTTTGCCATCACAATAATTTGGAAATATCTAGATTATTGAAAAATATTTTCAACAAATAAAAATATTGACAATTTCTTCCGCACATGAAGCGTAACGGTTATTTCTGGGAGCGTGGAACCAAGAAATTGTCTTGTGTTGTTAAACGACGACGTATGCGTCTATTTCAATCCCACTACCACAATATAAAGCAAAATTTCTTCTTTACGCACCCAAAAAGTTCATTTCATTGCACAGAGAAAAAGAGAAAAACCAGCTAACGGAAACAAGAAGAAGAAGAAGAAGAAAAACTAAAAAAGATTAACCATGCCTTGCGCCATAGCCGCAGTATCAAGTTCCCCAATATTCTCGCCGTCGCCGCGAAGAATATCACCGATTTTCTGCAAGCCTACAAGTTCGCCGCCTCCGCCGTCTCTATCTCCGTCGCCGTTAACCCTCAGACGCTTCATGAAACCATTCAACACCAAGGATGAAAGTCTAATAGAAGAAGATGACGCGACATCAAAACTAGCGGCTGTAAAGAGGAAACGACCGGCGAGGATTAATATTCCGGTGATGGATATGGGTTTCGAGATGATGCCGAATTTGGATTTGGATAGGTTGAGTGAAGTGGAGGTGGAAGGAGAAGGATATTCTTTGTATTGTAAGAGAGGTAAAAGGGGTGGTGCTATGGAGGATCGGTACTCTGCCGTTATGGGTCTTCAAGGGGATTCTAAACAGGTTAGTTTTTATGAACAATCCATCCATTTATTTATAATTTTATGGGGAATTTTTATTTGCTTATAAATAAAGAACTGATAAAATAAAACTATTGAAAAAAAAGTTTAATAGTCCGTGTTCTCTTTTCACTTGAAAGGCCGTTAAAATTCCATGAAAGCTGGAAAAGAAAAGAAACTGAATTGGGTGTATTATCAAGAATAGAATCTAAATTGGGGGTTTCGATTTCAGGCTTTTTTTGGTGTATTTGATGGACATGGAGGTGCAGGAGCTGCAGAATTTGCAGCAAAGAATTTGGATAGGAACATTATGAAAGAAGTGGAAAGGAGGACACGTGAAGAGGAAGGAATTGAGAAGGCGGTGGAGAAGGGATACATCACCACGGACATGGAGTTTCTCAACGAAGATTTGCGTGGTGGGACTTGTTGTGTGACAGCATTGATACACCAAGGGAATCTAGTCGTCTCAAATGCGGGGGATTGCCGTGCTGTTATGAGCCGACGAGGAGATGCCGAAGCCCTCACAGTTGATCATAGGCCATGTAGAGAAGATGAAAGAGAGAGGATTGAAAGCCTGGTAAGGACCAGTCTTTCTTGTCTATTTGATAATTGTGACCGGTATTGTTTCTGATTGGTTTTTTGAAATTGCTTTATCTAGGGTGGCTATGTGGATTATTGCCATGGTGTTTGGAGAGTACACGGATCTCTTGCTGTATCAAGAGCAATTGGAGATTGCCATCTTAAACAATGGGTGACAGCTGAACCGGTGACTAAAGTCGTAAAGATCATACCAGAATACGAATTTCTAATCCTTGCTTCTGATGGACTCTGGGATAAGGTGAAGTAAATCGATGAAAACTGTTAAACTGATTTAGTTGGTGAAACTTTTTTAGATGGAAGTGATAAAATGATGCTAAAAATGCTCTTAAACTTCCTTGCAGGTTAGCAATCAGGAAGCAGTAGATGTTGTCCGTCCTTTATGTGTCGGCGTTGACAAACCAGAACCATTTTCTGCTTGCAAAAAGCTCGTTGATTTGTCATTATCAAGAGGATCTGCAGATGATATTAGTGTTATGGTGATTCAATTAGCGCACTTCATTCAGTAACTTATGATAGGAATAACTTAGAGGGTATAGTGTTTCCAGCTTATTTATGTAGATCCTCGAGTATCTCATGCTTAATTTATTGGCTAGTTGTTGGAGTTCTAAGCTTACACCAGCTTTGTCTTGTACGTGTTGGCCATTTCACCTGCCGAGAAGGGATTTTGCCAGCAGCAGCAAGAGAAGGGTGTTGATACCGAACACATTTTTTTGCACATTCTAACTTACGGAACCATATTTTTTTATAACAGTAGAAAATTATATACGAGTTGCAACCTTGTTCGAATAAAATTTTTATGCAGCCTTCGACTTCACCTCTTCAAATTTGTGGGTTCTTTTGCGATATCATCAATTCATGTGAACAGCAGATGGATCAATAATTCGAGGTTTTGCAATTTTGAAACACAGCCATAAGCTGTTGGCTCATTGGAAAGGTTCAGGCTTGAGCTTCAAGCCCGATTTCTGGTGGCGCACAGCTCGACATGGAGTGGAGCGTTCATTAAAAACTTATTTTCATGAATAAATTTTTCAGATAAAATAATTTTACACGTAAATTAAAAAAATTTCTTACTTTTTAATAGCACATTCTTTAAAAAAATCAATATTACAAAAAGTTATTTTTTCCAAAAAATAAGCCCGAACAAATACTGTATATCACATCAAAATTGTTGTTTGGGCAGAATTTCCAGTTAAAACTGTTTTCAAATCAATGCCTTCGGTGGACTAATGGTCAAGTTCGACAGCTGTGGAAGAGATGCCCTTCGCTAATTTGATATAAAAAGATTCTAGGGAAATGCCTTCCGTAGAGGGAATTCTTCACGAAATTCCTGTGGTGTTGGTGCTATCGTTGCAGCACCTCATTCGCCTATTTTTTTTCATCTTCCAATGCATTTTCGCCGTGTATTATATGTGAACAAAATCTGTCTAGTTACCTATGCGTGTCGCATGATTCAAGATTCTAAGTATGTTTCATGTCTAACCCCGGTTTGGTAGAGGCTAAAATTGATTCTCAAATAATACTTAACAACTAATCTTAAATCATATATTTATGAAATTCACAATTTAAACCATATATTCATCAATTTTTTTTTTTTTATAAAAGAATCTTATCCTAACCTATACCAAATAGAGCACTGCTATTCAAACATGATTGGGGATAGAGGATTTAAACAGGGGGCGAGGTGGATACACCTCCGCTCTTGATTTGAATGCCGCCTCAGCCCTGTTTAAATTCCATGTCTCGAGCCCTGTTTGAGTAGCATTAATCTACGAAATAGGGGCTTGAGGTCATGTACATTGGACACTAATACTCGTTCGTATGGATATAGAAATTTTAACTTGTAAGTGTGACAATCGACACCATTTTCTAATATCTCATTTACCAAAAAATAAAAATAAAAAAATATTATTATTATCAACAAGTAATAATCTCTCATTTACCAAAAAGTGCTAATTATAGTACCATCCCCGACCTTTAACCCATCACAACCTTGTTTTGAACTTTTTCTTCTCGCGATAAACTCGAAATCTACCCTTACTTAATTATTGGATTCCTATTTTCTATCACTATTAATCCAATATTCTGTTAAATAATAATTTGCGCCACGATCCATGAGTGCACTGCACCAAAATGTTGTTCATAATCTTCCTACATTGGCATTAGTCGTACTCACCTACCACTGCGAATTACACTCCCACCACCACAACATGCTATCCCCTAGAACATATTTGTGTTACAAAAGTAATAAGCTCTTATTTGATTTTATTAACAATCATATTTTTAGTAGATTCCAATAAAAGTTGATGAAATATTGTGAATATTATAAAATACTTAATTAATTATGACTTTGATTCAAATTTTTATTAGTTATTTTATCAACACCAAACAAACCCTAATTATAATTTGAGAGCATAATAATCATTTGCCACGTCAATTAAAATGATTCTTCATTACCTCTTCGGGGGTGGTCGAGTTGGTGGAGTAGATGAACGCGGAGACCGAAAGTCACGAGTTCGAATCCTCTGCCAACATTTCATTGGTCTCGCTCGGGCTTGTCTAGTACAATTTATCTTTCTTGTGTGGTTTGCAGACTACTGCACATGGAGCGAGATTTATCCAGTGCGCACTTATGGACAGCCGCTGCAGATTCCTACGTAAAAAAAATGATCTTCATTTGTAAGGAAGATGTTCCATGTACCAAATGTTTTACCACGCCCTCCTAATAGAGAGCCGCCACGTGTTTATTATATAAAATATTATGTAAAACATTTGGTACATTAAGATAAATCCCATTTGTAAATGTGGAATTCTTTTAATTGTACTCCATCACATCTGATATTAAGACTTAAGTTGAAGTGTGCACTCTTTTAAGTTACTTAACAGTAATTGCAGGATTAACAAGTGCAGACGATTAAACTCCCACTACGACAGACGCCGCACTCACGAAAAGGCACTATTTTTCTCTCCCTCCCTCCAATGTTTCAGTCTTTCAGATCTCTTGGTCGTAATTTCCATTTTCTTTGTCGTTTATAGATATATATATATACACACGCCCTCCGCTCTCTTTCTATCTCTAGATCTCTCTCTTTCTCCTTTTCATTCTCTTTAGTTGTCGGAGGGTTCCGAGGGTTTCTCTTCGTCGCTGACTCTCGACTTACCGTTTCTTTATCAGATCCGGAGGTCTCATCTCTAGCATGGCGGCTGCCAACGCTCCGATTACCATGAAAGAAGCCCTCACGGTACCTGACAATTATCGCTCGCCATTTCTCCCGATTTCTGGATTGTTAATTACTGAATTCCTCCAATTCAATTCACTTTCAACCGTTTGGTTGCTGTTTTAGTTTATTTTATTTAAAATTGGATCAGCAGTTGTTTGCTCTGGCAAATTGACAGTATTTTTTGTTGCACGAGTTGCTTAGGTTATACAATTTAATTTCAGATCTGTGATTTTATTTTTTTGACTGGATTCTGACTGTTTGGTGTGGATATGTAGCTGCCTAGCGTAGGGATCAATTCTCAGTTCATCACTTTTACAAATGTGACAATGGAATCGGATAAGTATATATGTGTTCGTGAGACTGCACCTCAGAATAGTGTTGTGATCATCGATATGAATATGCCAATGCAGCCTTTGAGGCGGCCCATTACTGCAGATTCTGCTCTTATGAATCCAAATACTAGAATTTTGGCACTAAAAGGTACTCAAACTATGCTAAGCATTTTATGAAAAAAGTAATCACGTGTCTTGCTTTCAAATTATGCAAAAAGTCTTTCTTCCTATTCAAATAAAAAAAAATATGGAATAAATTGCGTGGAAGTTTGTAGATACTGGTGAGGAGATTCACATGGAAATTGGAACTTGCAGATGTTTAAGTATGTCAGTGGTCTTTTTCAAATTATGCCTGAAACATTTTTAGGTGATAGTTATTTGAAACGATACTTGCAAAGTTGCTAAATTAGCATGGTAAGCCACCGTACTGCAGCATTTTATTGATAGACTATTTAATCAGAAAACTCAAACTGCATAAAATGCACAAATTGAGGTTTCTCCCTCAATTTTATTTACTAAGAATATCAATTTATTTGTCATAGCTCAACTTCCTGGAACTACTCAAGATCACTTGCAAATATTCAACATTGAGGCAAAAGCAAAAATGAAGTCACATCAGATGCCTGAGCAGGTATGATATTCATTACTTATGAATGCATTATTTTTTTCCCTAAATAGTAAATGGCATGTTTCCCTCTATAAAGCAGTTTCTTGATGTTTTTGCATATCTGGATCGCACTTCTTAACAGGTTGTCTTTTGGAAGTGGATCACCCCTAAGATGTTGGGTTTGGTTACACAATCCTCTGTATACCACTGGTCAATTGAAGGTTAGTTATCTTTATCTTGCCTTTGTTTTGATTTATTTAATATAGTTCTAGTTCTCTCTCTATTTTCTTTTAACGTTCATGCTTTTTAAGCTTTTCAATCCATCTCTATATAGGTGATTCGGAACCTGTGAAGATGTTTGATAGAACAGCTAATTTAGCAAACAACCAAATTATCAATTACAGATGTGATCCTTCTGAGAAGTGGTTGGTTCTGATTGGTATTGCTCCTGGTTCGCCTGAGGTGTGCACTTGCTTTCATTATCTTATTGTTTCACCGTAACTTTGAGATCGACAGTGGCATATTGTAATGTTATACATATTACTATACGAAACTAATAATTTTGGATCGTGTTGCTGCATTGATTGTTGAGTACTTCTCTTCCCTCTTTGTGCTTATAATTTCTACATCTTCCATTCTTTCTACTTGCATTTTAAAATTTATTTTGTATGCTCCATGTAGTAATATTGTTCCTTCCTAATGTTATTGCATACTCATTTGCTTTCCTTCTTTTTAAATAGTATTCTGGATTCATGGTGGTATTTGCTTACATGATTGATATCATTTTTCAATGATGAGGTCTTGACATTGAACATTTAGTTTGTGGTACAGTGATAAGACTTATTATGTAAGTTTTGATTTTTAAATTATACAGCAAAATATATCATAAATTCTCCCCATCACTTAATGCACTCGAACTTTTTTGGCTTTCGATTTTACTTATTTCAATTTCATTAGAGACCCATATTTTCCTTAGTAATCATCGTGGCTATGTTAATATGTCACCAAATAGTATTATTTGGTTATTTGAGCTGTAAAATATTCTAGTTTATACTTATGAAAAGAAACTATTTAACACGTTTTTATCTGTGGAAGCTCAAGACTTAGGACAAACGAATAAAATAATTCATAAAATTATAAAATGCAATAAGATGATCATAATAAACTTCAAACAATCTTATAAATCAGCAATAAATCAAATTAACAAAATTAGATGTCTACTCAGTAAACAAAGCATCGATTAATAAATAACAACTTACAATTTATCAAATTAGTAATCGCATATCAAAATTTTAGTCTATAAGTAGTAGAAACAACATAAAAATCTTGTATATCATCTCCTAGTGGCAGTGGCGGACCCAGCACCCGGCGAGCCCCGGAGGCCGCGCGTGCTGGATCCTCCTAAAAGATATTTTTTTTTGTTGATTTCTAATAAACGTCTTAGATTATAAACCTGGTAGTTTGCTTTATTTTCTAACAATCCTTATAGCGTAGCTGGTTGTGGCTCCTATTTTCATATAAGAAGTCATGGTTTCGAATCCTTTTCCACCACTTTTTTTGTGAAAGTTTTTTAATTCTTTGATTTGTACCAAAATTAAATGGTATAAGGACGGGAGATTTGAAACCATGACCTCAATTAAGGATATTGAGGGTTTAACCATTGTGACACTCATTGGATTTGATACTAATTTTACAAGTAAAATATATCTTACATTTTAGCAGGTTTAATGTAATTCTAAAAATTTGATCCCATGATCTTCCTTTGAATTATACAAAATTTGGCATCAATATCATTTGATGAATATTGCTAATTTTTACAACAAAATTATATATATTCAGTTTAAACAAAATAATTATTATACTTAAATATTAGACGTTGTTTGATTTTTTTTTTTTTTTTTCAAAATACATTTTTCTTTCTTCTTTCAACTGCACAATTTTCAATAAAATAATATTACATTAAAATTCAAAACTCTTCCTTATTTTAACCATATATTATCCATTAAATCACTATTCCAAAATGCACTTTTTGCAAAAAAAAAAGGGCATCAAACGAGGCTCTTAATATTTTATTACCGACAACGATCGACGATCTACCGCCGCCCGTGCTGACTCAAAATCCTGGGTCCGTCACTGACTAGTGGGATCTTTAAAAGAATGGTCAACATATTACACTCCAACTCATCACTATCATTTTCAACCTCCACTTGCAACTCCATCCCCTTCTCCTTCCATGTAAATGCATCCCCTTTCTCTTCTGTGTGAATGCAGAAAAAAGAAAACAAAAAAATCTGTTGAATGTTCTATGTCAAAAAAAATAAAAAAATAATCAGCTCAAAAATTTGAGTTTTGGATTTAAGTATTCCTAGAGAAGGCTAGACAAAATGGCGAACACCTTAGCTGTCATAAGGTTTAGATTTGAGGCATAAGCCTTCAGATGGCACTTAACCGTGAAAGCCTAATGACACATGATGCAGGACTCCAGGCACAAGTCTCAAACAAATTATTAAACAATGCTTGTATCTGGGCTATTTATTCAGGTACTTTATGGGAAGTTCTTTGAAAGAAAACCTATTTAGCCCCATTTTGGTGGCCTTTATTTGTAAAAAACTATGTTTTGAATAGTATTTTTTTTTTGGAGAACGTGTGGTTAAAAAGTAGGGAAAGTTTTGGGTTTACGCGTGGAATATTTTTTTGTATGAATGTGTGATTGAAAATGAGTATGAGAAATGATGTAAGATAAATTAAAGGGAATCAAGCATAAGATAAAATAAAGGGAATCAAACAGGGGCTTAATTTAATCTTCTAGAGTGCTTTAATATCACAGCAGTTACTGATTTAGTTACCTTTTTTTTTATCAAGATTGCAAGTTGCTTCAGTAATTGTATTTGAATTTTTTTGAGCGCTTCACATTATTGTGCTTGGCCCAGGTTCTTGACCTTAGTTAAGTGTAGTCCCTTGTTCTCTATTCTATTTACAATCTGAAATAACTTTTGAGATGCTTTTCCAAATTAATCTGTATTTCTTGTGTGCAGCCATAATAAAAATTGGTTCACATTTTTGGTCCATTATTTTGTCTTTTCGAATGCCTGATTTTTATGGTTAAATATGTAAATGGCTTGGTCATCGAAGTAATCGCAAATTTTTGCTTACTGTATAGTTTCCATCTGGAGCTTGTGTTTAAATTTACTGGTTTCGTTCACAATCATCTTACTGGTTTGACATTCTTCTATTCATTTTTACAGAGGCCACAACTGGTCAAAGGAAATATGCAACTATTTTCTGTGGATCAGCAACGTAGTCAAGCTCTTGAAGGGCATGCTGCATCATTTGCCTCATTTAGAGTACGAGATGTTGCTTCCTTTTGATCTATGTTTTTGCCTTGTAGTTTCTCTAAGTTAGTTCTTATTGTATTCATTTGTATACCTTGAGCAGGTTCCTGGAAATGATAAGGATTCTTTGCTTATTTCTTTTGCCTCAAAAACCTCTAATGCTGGACAGATTACATCTAAATTGCATGTCATTGAGCTTGGAGCCCAACCAGGTGGATATATTATTTTTTTTCTGATTGTCCATGATTTTGGTATGGACATCATTGTATTGATCTTGGTGCATGCTGAAAGTTATTATCATCTGCTTATCAGCCTTATTCAACTCTAAAAATCTTTTGCAGGGAAACCATCCTTTACCAAAAAACAAGCAGATCTTTTTTTCCCTCCAGATTTTGTTGATGATTTTCCAGTGGCAATGCAGGTATATCTTCATATGATAACCCTTCTTCTCTATGATTGTGTTTGTGTCTTCATATAATTGAAGTAATACTTTCTACAATTTTAATTTCATTAGCACCGTCCTTTTGCTATTTGCAGATTTCCCATAAATATAGTTTGCTATATGTGATTACGAAGCTGGGACTTCTCTTTGTCTATGATTTGGAAACTGCCACAGCAGTATACAGAAATAGGATTAGTCCAGATCCCATCTTTCTGACTTCAGAAGCTTCATCTGCGGGAGGTTTCTATGCAATCAATAGGCGAGGCCAGGTTTTACTTGCTACAGTAAATGAATCAACAATCATACCTTTTATCAGTGGCCAAGTATGTATACAGCCTTTACATTTATGGTATATTCATCTGAAACATTTTTTGCCTACAAGTATTGAGCGTTACTGATTATTTGTCAGTTGAACAATTTGGAGCTTGCTGTCAATCTTGCCAAAAGAGGGAACCTTCCAGGTGCAGAGAATTTGGTACGTCAATCCTGGCTCTTTATGCTCTTGTCGTTTGAGATTTGTTTCTGATGAGAAGGCAGCTAGCAATTTCTTTACTTGTAGAGTATTGCTTAGCAAATGTGCTTATGCACATGTTTTCTTCTTACAAGGCAGTATAAATTGGGAAGGGTTATTCCATTAGGTTATATTTTGATTAAACATGTTTTTCATCATTACATCTTATCTCGGTAGCGACGCATTAAAAGTGAGCCAGAAATGATTACTTTTATTCAATTATGCAGTGCTTTGAGATGCTGAAAACTTGCCTTTTCTGTCATCTTAAAATGTCTCAGGTTGTCCAGCGCTTCCAAGAATTGTTTGCCCAGACGAAGTATAAAGAGGCTGCTGAGCTTGCTGCGGATTCTCCTCAAGGCATCCTCCGGACACCGGATACAGTAGCCAAATTTCAGGTATTTCATATTCTTTTGTGGCATACACGTGGTGGTTATTATATCCCCCATGCATGTTTCTTCTCCTCCTTTAAATGGAAGCAACTTTTCCGTACTTAACATATTACAGGCAATGTTTATTGGGTACAATCAAAATTTTCTGAGGGGGAGAGGAGGCTTAATTACACATGATGTGATGTTTGCAGAGTGTTCCTGTTCAAGCTGGGCAAACGCCACCATTGCTGCAGTACTTTGGAACCCTTTTAACAAAAGGGAAGCTCAATGCATTTGAGTCTTTGGAATTATCTCGCTTGGTCGTGAACCAAAACAAGAAGAATCTCTTGGAAAACTGGCTAGCTGAGGATAAACTGGAATGTAGCGAGGAACTTGGAGACCTTGTGAAGGTTAGATTTCCTTTTAAATCTAAAATTATTTTTACCATAGATTTTTTTCACTGTTAAATTTTTTCATCTTTTATGTTGTATCCTTTTTTTTTTGTATGTAGACTGTGGACAATGACCTTGCACTGAAAATATATATCAAAGCTAGAGCTACTCCAAAAGTTGTTGCAGCTTTTGCTGAGCGTAGGGAGTTCGATAAAATTTTGATATACTCCAAGCAGGTTACTTGCCCAATCAATCTGATATTCTTACTTTCTTTTATTTATTTCAGGATAATTACCACATTACACTATGTGACAAATCAATCAGTTCACAAGGAAATGCCATTCATTTTTCTCGATATCTTTTCTCTCAGTGTTATAGTTATTTCAGATGAACAAATATGTTTATGCTGGTACAGGTTGGATATACACCTGACTATCTGTTCCTGCTGCAAACTATTCTCCGATCAGATCCTCAGGTATGCTTGGAATTCAACTTACTGGTGTTTTTAGTAATTCTCCTTTATTCAAATGTCACATAACATTGTAAATGGGACTGCACATTTGAAATGACTGAAATAATCTTTACCTTGGCGTTCCAGGGAGCTGTTAATTTCGCTCTCATGATGTCTCAAATGGAGGGAGGTTGTCCAGTTGATTACAATACCATTACTGATCTCTTTCTTCAGGTATGAGATTTGTTGATTCTGTTTATTTGAAAATTAAAGTTGTTTGTCTTATGGTGCTAATTGTTTCATTGGTTCTCCTGGTTTGCTTCCTTTCATGATCGAAAGCATCCGAGTCAAAAGTTTTTAAGACTATTAATTATGTGGAATAACTTCTATTTTATTATTATTCTTATTTTCAATAATACTTTCACCAGAGGAACATGATCCGGGAAGCAACTGCATTTTTGTTAGATGTTCTGAAACCAAATTTGCCAGAACATGCATTCCTGCAAACCAAGGTAAATTTTAGATTTTGCTCTTTTGGTTGTCCATCCAGTTCATTTGATTCATTTTGTTGACATTTGACATCAATTACTTGCCTCTTCTATTCAGGTCCTTGAAATCAATCTCGTGACCTTTCCTAATGTGGCCGATGCTATTTTAGCGAATGGAATGTTTAGTCACTATGACAGACCGCGCATTGGACAACTTTGTGAGAAAGCTGGCCTTTACATACGAGCACTTCAGGTTAAATGTTTAGTCATGCGTGTGTTATTTTGTTAAATACACACATTTGTGTTTCTAGATATACATAAATACGTATAAAAATTTATCCTGTTGATTGAACAATTTTTGTTGCTTGCAGCACTATACTGAACTTCCAGATATCAAACGTGTCATTGTGAATACTCATGCAATTGAGCCACAGGTTAATGAAATCAGGTCACCGTGTTATGTTTATCATTCATATTTGTTGCACTAGTGTTGAGTGATGTAATCAATTTCAGGCTCTTGTGGAATTCTTTGGGACACTTTCCCGAGAATGGGCACTGGAGTGCATGAAGGATCTTCTTCTGGTCAATTTGAGAGGCAACCTTCAGATAATTGTCCAAGTAAGGATTAATAAGTTGCCATTGCAGTAGTGATTTTTTCCCTGTCTAAGCTGGTTGATTCTTTGTCAATGGAAAAGTTACCTAAATAATTATTGTGTAAAAATTATTAGGTACTATAAAAATTTAGGTATGTCATTGCACTCTCCAGTAGTGAATTTGTTATTAGCAACATTGAGTCATTGACTAGTTCTTTTCTGTAGGTTGCAAAAGAATATTGTGAGCAGTTGGGGGTTGACTCTTGCATAAAGATATTTGAGCAGTTTAAGTCGTATGAAGGATTATATTTCTTCTTGGGATCATATTTGAGCTCCAGGTAATTTCTGAAGAAAGCAAGACTTTGCACTGCAGGGTCTGAGGGCTGAGCTATTGTACATATTATACTGGTTAGCTTGTGTACTAATATTTGCTTTACTGCAGCGAGGATCCTGACATTCACTTCAAATACATTGAGGCAGCTTCCAAGACCGGACAAATTAAGGAAGTTGAGCGTGTAACGAGAGAATCAAATTTCTATGACCCCGAGAAGACGAAGAACTTTTTAATGGAAGCGAAACTTCCAGATGCTCGACCACTGATCAACGTATGTGACCGCTTTGGTTTTGTTCCAGACTTAACACACTACCTTTACTCAAGCAACATGCTCCGTTACATTGAAGGTTATGTGCAGAAGGTATAATTTCTGTCAAGATTCTGGTATCTTTGGGAGTATTTGTAGTCCTTGCTAGTGAACCTTCTGTCTTTCTGGATAGGTCAATCCAGGAAATGCTCCTCTAGTTGTTGGGCAACTCCTAGATGATGAGTGCCCTGAAGATTTCATTAAAGGCCTGATCCTGTCTGTCCGTTCTCTGCTTCCAGTCGAGCCTCTTGTGGAGGAATGTGAGAAAAGGTATATTTTCTGCTTTCACGATTTTTTTTTTCCAGATTTTTATCTTCATTTCCTTATATATATGTGGTGTGCAGGAATCGACTTCGCCTACTTACTCAATTTTTGGAGCATCTTGTGAGTGAAGGAAGCCAAGATGTGCATGTCCACAATGCTCTGGGTAAAATCATAATCGATAGCAATAACAATCCAGAGCATTTCTTGACCACCAACCCATATTATGATTCACGTGTTGTGGGTAAATATTGTGAGAAGCGTGACCCGACTCTTGCTGTTGTTGCTTATCGGAGAGGGCAGTGTGATGATGAACTTATTAATGTAACAAATAAGAATTCTTTATTCAAACTGCAATCCAGGTCTGTAAGTTTAATTTTAGACCTTGTTCTTTACTTTCACATCGTTTCTGGAAGTTTATCCACCAATATTATTATTTCAGGTATGTAGTTGAAAGGATGGAGGGTGATCTCTGGGCCAAAGTTCTTGACCCTGAAAATGAATATAGAAGGCAGTTCATTGATCAAGTTGTATCTACTGCTTTGCCCGAAAGCAAGAGCCCAGAACAAGTTTCTGCTGCTGTTAAAGCTTTCATGACTGCTGATCTTCCCCATGAACTAATTGAGTTGCTTGAAAAGATTGTACTCCAAAACTCTGCTTTCAGTGGGAACTTTAACCTGCAAAACTTGCTAATCTTGACTGCAATTAAGGCTGATCCATCCAGAGTTATGGACTATGTTAGTAGACTTGACAATTTTGATGGACCGGCAGTTGGGGAGGTGGCTGTAGAAGCCCAATTGTATGAAGAAGCTTTTGCTATCTTCAAGAAGTTCCAGTTGAATGTACAGGCTGTCAATGTGTTGTTGGATAATATTCGAGACATTAACCGGGCAGTGGAATTTGCATTCCGTGTTGAAGAAGATGCTGTTTGGAGTCAGGTGGCTAAAGCTCAACTTAGGGAAGGATTAGTAAGTGATGCAATCGAATCATTTATTCGTGCAGATGATGCCACTCAATTCTTGGAAGTCATCCGTGCTGCGGAGGACACAAATGTTTATCATGACTTGGTGAAATATCTTCTGATGGTTAGGCAGAAAACGAAGGAGCCCAAGGTGGATAGCGAACTCATTTATGCATATGCTAAGATTGATAGGCTGGGTGACATTGAAGAATTCATTCTCTTGCCAAATGTTGCCAATCTCCCTAATGTTGGCGATCGCTTGTATGATGAAGAGTTATATGAGGCGGCAAAGATAATTTTTGCTTTTATATCTAACTGGGCCAAGTTGGCGGTCACACTAGTGAAATTGAAGCAATTTCAAGGGGCTGTTGATGCAGCACGGAAAGCAAATAGTTCAAAGACGTGGAAAGAAGTCTGTTTTGCTTGTGTTGATGCTGAGGAGTTCCGTTTAGCGCAAATATGTGGTCTTAATATCATTGTACAGGTACTTTATGACTCGATTATCTATTAACTCCTTTTAGTGTCCTGGTTGATTCTTTTGCTTAGTTTTTCATGAGCATCTTAGAGAGTACACAGTGCAGCAATCTCTGTGCTAATTTTGTTCTTATCAATGTTGTTGTTTTAGGTCGATGACCTGGAAGAAGTTAGTGAGTATTACCAGAACCGAGGATGCTTTAATGAGCTTATCTCTCTTATGGAGAGTGGTTTGGGACTTGAACGTGCACATATGGGCATCTTCACAGAGCTTGGTGTCCTGTATGCTAGATACCGTCATGAGAAACTCATGGAGCATATCAAATTATTCTCTACCCGTCTCAACATTCCCAAGCTAATCCGAGCTTGCGATGAGCAGCAGCACTGGAAGGAACTAACGTATTTGTATATTCAATATGATGAGTTTGATAATGCTGCCACTACCGTTATGAATCATTCCCCTGAAGCTTGGGATCACATGCAATTCAAAGATATTATTGTCAAAGTTGCTAACGTGGAGTTATATTACAAGGCGGTGCACTTCTATTTGCAAGAGCACCCTGATCTCATTAATGATGTTCTAAATGTCCTAGCTCTTCGAGTGGACCACACTCGTGTAGTGGACATAATGAGGAAGGTTCTTATTCTGCTTAACGAATTATTTCCCTTCTCGTTTCATGAAATGCTTGATTTGAAATCTTGAGCATAATGTTGTGCTGACACTTTTTACCTTGCATTATTTAGGCGGGCCACTTGCGTCTTGTTAAGCCATACATGGTTGCAGTTCAGAGCAATAATGTGTCTGCTGTGAATGAAGCTCTCAATGAGATCTATATAGAGGAGGAGGATTATGACAGATTGCGTGAATCCATTGAGTTGCATGATAACTTTGATCAGATTGGCCTTGCGCAGAAGGTGAATTAGAGTTTCTGCCTTCATTTAATTTCTAGTTACTGAAGGCTAATAAGTAATATTTTTTCTGACAGATTGAGAAACATGAGCTCCTTGAGATGAGGCGTGTCGCAGCCTACATTTACAAAAAGGCAGGTAGGTGGAAGCAATCCATTGCATTGTCAAAGAAAGACAACCTTTACAAGGATGCAATGGAGACTGCTTCACAATCTGGTGATCGGGAACTTGCTGAGGAGTTGCTTGTTTACTTCATTGAGCAGGTATTATTAGTCACTTGATTGAACTGGTATTATTAGTTACTGTATTGAGAATGTATTTTTAGTCACGAAATCTAAATATTTATACTTGAGGATTTGATATAAACTATTATCAGTTACCTGCATTGAGATCATGGTGAAATCTCTTTCGAAATGTTTGTTTTTTTAATTATTTTGACGATTTCTCTCTCTCTCTCTTGAATAGTTTATTTTTGCCATTCCATTGTCCAAATATCTGGTGTCTGACATGAGTACTTGAATGCCTTTGGAAGATCTTAAATTATGCCACTCGAGAAAAATTATATACGAGATTGTGAATGGTAGAAATTGGGTGTCTAATAATTGTTTGTATGATTCTACAGGGGAAAAAGGAATGCTTTGCGTCGTGCCTATTTGTTTGTTATGACTTGATTCGCGCGGATGTTGCCCTTGAACTTGCCTGGATGAATAATATGATCGACTTTGCCTTCCCATATCTGTTGCAGGTTATTCTCTGTAGTACACAATGGCTCACATCTTTGGGGATTTCTTAATATTTAAAGAGTAGCCTTAGTATAAAAGCCTTAAATGGTTTTATCCCCTTTTTCATTTTTCTTCTTGTAGTACCAGGTTAAAGATTTGGGTATGTGATCCAATTTTAGGATACATATTCAATTTTTAGGTCGATCTTTGCTCTTTGATAGCATTGTTACTAACTTCGTTTTTCATATTATATCTTTTTATTTCGCAGTTTATCCGTGAATACACTGGCAAAGTTGACGAACTAATCAAGGACAAAATTGATGCTCTTAATGAAGTGAAGTCTAAAGAGAATGAGGAGAAGGACGTTATCAAACAACAAGTAACTTTAAGAAACTCTTTCCGTTTCCCAATTATCAGTCGGGGAATTGGTCCCTCTTATTTGGTTCACTAGTAGTGTGACTGATTTAGCGTGCATGCTTTCATTGGGATTAGTTATACTCATGTACATGTACTGATATATTGATAGCTGGGCATTAGATGATTTCAATTGCCTCAAAATATTGTATGATTTTCATTTGTTTACTGAATTTGTTATTTATTTGTTGCAGAATATGTATGCCCAGTTGCTGCCTCTTGCTTTGCCTGCACCACCTATGCCAGGTATGGGGGGCGGTGGAATGGGAGGAGGTTTTGCTGCCCAAATGCCACCCCCACCTATGCCTATGGGTGGAATGCCTCCAATGCCACCGTTTGGCATGCCACAAATGGGGTCCTATTGATCGGGTTGGAAATTCATAGCGGGTAATTTTTACTTGAGAAAATGAGGACACCAATGGTTTGCACTTTATCCCTTGTCGTTTCTTGTCCGATGCTCACCGCATTCTCTTTTCTGGAAGCTGCCTAGCTCAAGATAAAAGTTTAGTTAAAGTTCCAAAATAATGTTATTTGGTGTCGTCTGTCGTAGGTGTGTGGATATAGTTTTTGTAATATTCTTTGGTAGCAGATGCATTTTTTGGCTGCTACAGACAGCAAGATAAGGATAATTTGTATTTTATAAGAACTAGTGCCCATGTGATTAGTGGCATCTCAGGAGTGTTAACTCATGGTTAAGTTCAAATTTTCATGCGCCTGTCAAATTTTCATATGAACCCCCCTTCGTGTACATAAATTTGTTTTACAGAATCTGTACAGACAACACACACATGGTGGGGTTCGCACAATTTTTTTTTTTTTTACTATATGTGGGGCCAGGCCCCTGCGAAAATTCTTTAGGCAAGGAAGAATTACTCTCTTCATATTTGCGTGTTACTTTTTTTAGGTATGGATTATGCCGTGAACCAAACTTTTTACACAATCTTTTACTGAATTGACAAATGGCCCCGGAATAGGGATTGCAAATTGTTAAAGAAAAATTCATAAACAGGGGAAATTCCATAAGGAAAAATCTATTTATACATAACTTTTTACACAATCTTTTACCGAATTGACAAGTGGCTGAATTTTTCTTTTAACAATTTGCAATCCCTATTCCCTAAACCTAATTAATATGTATTCTCTATTTCACGCAAAACATAATCGGCCTGGCGAAAAAACCTCCAGCCAGCCTCTTTCTCTATCCTGGGCGGATTAAGTTGGGCCTTCAATCCACATTATATATTTAGCTCATGTTTGATTCCCATTTTGCCGCATAAATCTTCCATCGGACCAGCAAATCAGTTTAAGATGGAAACCTAACAACACATATTTTACAGTTCTCTATCCATGAAATTCAAACCACAAGACGAATAAGGATGCTGTAGCCAAGGGGCACCCAGAATGTGCTTCGCAGCAACACATTTATTACTTGGATGCACTGAAGGATCAAAAGAAATTGCATGTATCCTGTCTTCCATTGAACTTGCAATCTAAGAATCAGCCTCCGGTCTATGAGGTTTTCATACAGAGGATGGACCACAATGGCAAAGACGTCTTTCGATAATTTGGGCAGAATTTTACTAAATATCCATCCTCAAACTCATAATTGTGCGTGGAGGAAGGGGTGCTAGGTTTACAGCTTCAGTCGAATTTGGGAATAATTTTTATGGGGGCGGAGTTATGTTTTGATTTTGAAATTTTTTTTGTTTGTTTCAGCCACATCAGCATATCTTTCACAAGTGGGATGAAATAGAAAGAAAATCACTGTGGCTAAGAGTGGCGGATGGAAATCCATTTGAGAATTTGAGTGGTGTTTTTGAGCCACATTTTGAAATTCAACCATGTCCGTGTGACCCCCCATGTACAGTAATTTTTAAAATAATTAACTCTTTAACAGTATTGTATATCTAATCACACATTCCGCCGCAATTACGGAATCCGTTTATTTGGATATGCTATCCGGCAAATCTTAGTCGTAATCATGTCCGGGAGTAACAACAAAAAAGCTGTCGGATTCTTCCATTCCTACACTAGCGGCGGAGGCTAGCGAGTTTTCTGGTGCGCTGTCGAGGCAATCCTTTTTCTTTTTTCTATTTCCTTTTTTTTTTTAAAAAAAAAAGTAGATAGAGTGAATGTGTAATTGCTCCCTTTGGGGTTTGCAGCGACGTAATTATGCATAGTTGTATGAATGGTGTATCTAAACGGAGAACACTCGGCTTCAATTAAGCCTTAATAAAATATAAGGATACTTACGTTCTGTTAATATTGGGTTAGAAGTAGATTCAGTTATTTATTTGTTTATTATTTCATGATAATCTAGTCTATTTGTTTAGGTGTAGAACAGTCGTGTTAGAAAAAGAACAATTGCTTTAATGAATAGTATTCAATTGTGGATTGAAAATGAGAGTTATGGAAGGGACTTTTTCACCCTAACCATCTGACCAGTTTATATAAGTGGCATGATTCTATTCTCGATTCTTTGTTGCCATTTGAATGAATAGAGCCGAAATTGGTGATGTGGGTGGCTATTCAGTTGTTCTTGTGGTGGAACACAACGGATATTATTAAACAGGTGGGAAAGGGGTGATAGGGGAGGGATGGGAATGAGAATGAGTAACAATGATAGTGGTTAGGCCACTTGTGTGTCCCTGGAAGTGGAAGATGGGTCATGCTTGGTCTTTTTAATTCGTACACGCCGTCTACACTGCAAACTCATTTAGCAATATTATCTAACGGATTAAGTTGTTTGAACAGGGCGGCCACGTAAGCCCTGTTCATCTAGCATGACCCTTATCTAACTAAGATGTCGGTGTCCGTGTCCACTTTTCTGGAAAATCACTTGTTGGGGTGACGTTTTTCGTGCTTCATAGGCTGGAAGATATTTTGTGAAAAATGAAGATGGGACATGAGCCAAAATGTCCTAAAACTTTCTAGAATTGTGAAAAATGCCATCAGTAGCACTGTGCTTATAATTTGTACAAAAGCTACAAGCAGTTTGGAGAACATCCAAAACTGCTCAGAGCGACAAAAATGCTTCAGAAGCCGAAGCCTCGCAAACCAGGCCCATTGATAGAATCAATATTCTAGAGTAGCTTAGTATGTTTGACTATTACATTTTGACAAGTAGCAGACTGGCATGCAAATTGGAGTTTTTGGGGCACAAGAAGTACCTGAGAAATTGAAGAATATATTACTATTGTGCCTAGTTATTTTCTTTATTTCTTAGTTATTCTGACTTGCTTAGTTTCTGTTTGAATAATGTATTTGTTATCTTTTGCTAAGATTTCTGAATGTGCTTTGTTTATCAGGTGGTTCATCTGTACAAGAGGAGATGGATTGAAGGAACCATGTATCCTCGATTCACAAGGATTGGTCAGAGCTCAGTTCTGTGTCCCTATCGTGGAAAGCTTTGTGCAAGTTTACTTCTTCGTATTATTTAGACACGAATGGATATGCTTTTACTTATCCTATAGCACGGAATGTTTGGGCTAGAAAAATCTCTATCCTTAATATTCTGGATTTGTATCATCTTTATTCCCCTCCATTTGCATCTTCTGAAATTTTTGATCATGACAATTGGTTATGGAGATCTTTCTTTTGAAATATCTGTTTCAACTTTGAAACAGTTTTTTGGTGATATTTATACAAATTCTATACCCTAGGAAGCCAGGTCAAAAGCTTGATGAAATTTCTCTTGCGGCATCTTTCTGTGATGGTTCAAAGTCATCTATTATATGATTTCAGCTAAATTTATGGGATAGTAGGCTCCTTTGTGTGGAATTCCAGCTCGTATTAAGCAAGTCTATCCTCGATGAAAAACTTCAAGCCTTCAGTTTTGTGTTTTTGGAATTTATTATATTGTGATAATGTTATGATAAGGCTCTGGAATAGTTACTTGAAGGATCATTTTAATGTCTCTGTTAAATTGTTTAAACAACTCGTTATTATCTTTCATTTAACAAATAACCAACTGGCAGTCCTAGAAGGCCCCAGATAAATTTCAACTACTGGTAGTCCGTCTGAACTTTTGACAATTGAATATGAGTTGATTATAAGCTGTAAGAAAATAAAAAATAAAAATAAAAATCCTGTATATGAAAAAGAGTAGTATTTGAAATCCAGCATCTGCATGGTAGGTACTTGCATGCTACACTGCAACTCTTGTTTTGTCTTGAAAAGATTTCTGCAACTATTATTGTACATACTAACCTGTGGCTTCCAAGCAGGTGCTACCATTAGAAAGGCCAATTCGATCACCCAATATTATATACGAGGCTCAATTTCGTCCAGAAAAAAGGGGGCATTTTATGAGATCAAGTTATCTGTATTTAAAAAGTAGTTTGTTTCCTATGAACCTTTTTAAATTTTGGTGTAAGTGTGCATGATCTTGAATTTTTATTTTACAGGCTCACCCTTTCGAGGCATTTGCTGTTTCCTTGAAAAAATTGGTTTTAATCTCTATATTTTGCTACAACAAACTGCTAGATATTCGTGGAATTCTACAAATTGTTTACAACCAAAAATACAATCAACTTTCATTATAAGTTACTTTCTTAATAATGATAGCACACACAGCAAATTTACTATTATGAGGTGGGGGAATTATTTTCTATTTTGCACATGGAGTCGCCTGAACAGAGTTGTTGTTAATTGAAGCTATGATGTTGGCTAAGTTTGTATGTTATGTTGTCCAGTTTATAAGCATTAATTGAATGTCAATGTAGCCTCATTTTCCGACTTTTTAAGTACACTTACAAGTTGTGGAGATGTCTGAGAGTAAACAGCATATATTAACAAATACTAGCTGCAATGAGTGCTTCAACCACTGATCTTTTCCAGTACTAAAATCATATATTTGTACTTTGGTTTGCTTTGGTAGATTTTATTTACCAACATTCTCTTATTAGGACATGGACTTGGTTATTTATTTCTACTTTTTTTCCGGATGCTGCAGCAAGCTGGTGAAACTCTTGGGCAGTGCAGCTGCAGGAATTGACTTCGTGGTAGATGAGCATTTGGCATAAGCGTAGTCAAGTACCTGGAATCTGGTGCCATATCAATTGGGCTCTTTCCAAATGTTTTGCTATCTTCTCATGTGTAAGCATCACATATTTTCTACACAGGCAGCCAACTTAAGGGCTTTTTAATATTATCAGCCCATAATTCAACTGCGCCGAAATGGACATTTTATCAGGAGGAGGAAAGCAAACAGGATTTCTAGCTCAGATTGTGCAAGAATATGCAGATGCCATCCTCAAAATCATTAGAATGCCTGAACAACAACGGCTTGAAATGGTTGCTTCTGCAAGGAGAAGAGCTTTAATGTTCTTGGAACAAGATTTTCTGAAGATTTCAAGGCTGCTATACAACCAGTTTTGTTTCATACTCCCATATGATCTAAAACTATAGTTACCACACTTAACAAAGATCAAAGTCAAACACAATTTTTATGGCACCTTAATCTCTCTGTGATCAAATTAGACAGGTTCTTTAAATATCAGGCTTTTCTCTTCTGGTATATAGAGGGGTTTCTGTTAATGCTAAATTTTGATTTCTGCCCCCTACATTTGCTCCCATTTTGCACTTCTATTCCAACTTCGAATTCTTGGCCTCTCTACCAAGTTTTGCAAAATGACAGTCAATTTGTCATGTGCGCCTCACATTGATAATTAAACATGGTTATTTTTGTCCATCATTGTTAAGTAAGAAAACTTCATCCTTGGCTATTCATGTGGTAGTTAAGAGGAATAGATAGCTGTTTTTGTTCTATTCAAATAACAGCTGAACCTGTAACCATGGTCATTTTACTATCTGCTTACTGTTAACCCTTGTGAATTGAATTCTATGATACAGTTTTAGAGCAATTTCGTATTGTTGGTTCTAATCATTCAAGCTTCCTACCTATATAGGGTGGTGATCCATCGTAGTGATCTTTGTCTTTGCATTTGTTTTAAAGTTGTGAATACAAAATAACTTACTAGATGCTCACCTGTACGTTCTATGGACATTGTTCCCTTTGCACCAGTTGTTACTGAGTCAGTCAGTCACCTACAAATTGGCTTCCAACAGTTTCATACATCCTAATCTAACTATTATGAGATTCACTTCATTTAAATTCATGCTGAAATTTTCTCTATAATAGGTGGAGCTGCTTCTATGGTTTATTTTATCATAATTTAGTTACACAAGGGCAGTGTTTTATACCCCCAATCCCTATGGTTATCATTCCTTTTGATTTTGATACGATAGTGGGTAATCAAAATTGCAATATCAACTTCTTCCTCTGTTTTTCCCTTTCCTGTTTGCTTTGTTTTCCTGATCTACTGATAGTGATTTGCTAGCACATTTCATATATTTAAAGATGAGAGAGTAAAATATCGGAAATTTTCCTTTGCTGGTGAGGGTGTTCATGGATTTGTGCATGTTTTGTTTGTTTATTAAGTTCTGGTATTGAGAACAAGTGGGTTCGGGTTGTATCCAAAAACCGAGGTTACTTGTGCATTCATATCACTCCAAAGAGCTGACAGCAAACAGGTTAGCCAGCATCATTGGATGCTTATACATTCAAAAGGGTAAATACTAAATTTCTCATCTCATGTATTGACCTGATTTGTTGGAATCAGCACCCTTGAGTGTTTTCTAGTTAAACATAAATCTTCTTTGATAGTCTGGCATGTCTATCATTTATCTTTAAGTGCTTGTGTTATCAAGTTGTTGTTTGAAAGGAAACTCATATTGGATTCAACTATTTAACGCGGTCCTAATTTTCCGCATTTTCTTCGTGTGGCGTAAGACTTTGAACATTTAGCCTAATGGGACCCCTAAAAAAAATCATCAACAATATTGAATTTTGCTAGCTTCCATGGTGATAAGGTTACCCCATAAATTTGAAAAAAAAAGTTGTGCACTCCTTGGAATTGTATTGTAGTGTAGAGTGTCTATTCATGTAAATACGTTAATATATTAGATTCATTTGTTGCTATATTCAATATTGATTCGTGTGAATAAAATCTATAATTTGTGTTATTTAGCCCATGTTTAGTTTTGTTAAAATTCAGGTTTTTAATAGATTTTTATTTAAAAAAAATGATAAAATGTGGGGTTAAAAAGTCGATAGAAATTGTAAGTTCCAAGAAATAAATGAGTTGAAAAAGAATTTTTTTTTTTTAAAAAAATGAGGGCCAAACATGGACTTAATGTTGACGGTGCCTACCTGTGTTGTTCTTCGATCTAATTATTCAATTGAGAGAAGTAATGGAGGGGGAGACTACACGGGCCACACAAACAAATAGGTTTTGTTGGGGGTGGGGAGTGGGTAGGGCGTAGGGGTAGATCAATGGTCATATCAATCTTTAAAATCCACTTCATGGTGGAGTTACAACTATGGCTGTGGATGGGGTCCTACATCAAGACTTACGGTTGATTGTAATTGAAGTTCTTTTGTTTTTAGCAAAGGACAACCTAATCAATCCCAAGTTCATTTATGTAAAAGGTGAATTGATTTATGAAGAACAATGAAAATAAAATAGCTTTAATTTTTATACAATGTACATCCTAATCATGAGATTTGATTCTAAATGATTCTTCCTTTGTTGGGTTGTGTTGGTGGGGGTGGGAGAAGTGAAAGAGGATGAGGAAGAATCAATAAAAGTGTTTATCAACAAAAAAATCAATAGTCTTCTTTGTGTCGCTGCTTGTGTGTTTTACAGCTAAAATGAAGCAGCATTTCGGGCGACGAATAAGCAAAGTGTAGCCCTAAAATTTACTTGGATGAAATAAATCTCACAAAAATACATGGGATTCCCAATCATGACATGCCCCACAATCCAACTGATGTGAGTAGTTGGCTATACACTGACTGGGATATTTAGTGTATAACATTGCAGCGAGATATCACTGTTAAATTTAATGTATTGAGGCCTTGTACTGATGCTCGATTGTATTACTAAGTCAATCAAAACCCGTGTCCACATCCGACAAATTTATGGACTTTTACACTGTATAAACATTTTTTTTTATACTCTGAAGTATTTTTATCGAACAATTATCCAATTTTTATGCATTCTAAATAGCTAGAAAGTAGTATGTATTGAAAAATTTTAAACTTTTAGACGAGATGAAAATCTTGAGTCGAGCCATTGGTTCTACAGTTGATTGGATATTGAAAATGTTGATGTTTGAGGTGACTGGAAGATAAGGCCAAAAATAGTTCCCATAATTCCATCTGGCCAATAGAAGGCTACTAGATGTCACAATCTACACTTGAATATCACACACTGCACTGCTAGTGTAGGCTAGTTAGTACTGAGAAAAATGTGGCAATAGATGTGGTATAAAAGAGGCAAAGAAATCTGTTGTCGATCGGAGAAAAAGATTGTTTCTTGAAAATGGAAAATTGCTTTTGGCCTGAAGAACATCAATATTCCTCTTGGAATCAAAGCCAAAGTGAACTGAAAAGTGATAATTCTTTTCAGGTTCCCTGGTTTCCTCCAAATCCTCCTCCTCCTCCTGGTGAGGTGGCGGAATCTGAGAAGGGTCTTCAGTTTCATTGTTATCCTTCCTCGGTCTTGCCGCCTTGGGCAGCCCCCTTTGAAGGGGTGGCAGAAGATAGAGCTGGCAGTGCTTCTAGGACTAGGAGCCACAGTGAGGCTGAGAAAAGGCGCAGAGACAGAATTAATGGACAACTCGCAACTCTCAGAAAACTGATCCCAAAGTCTGAAAAGGTTGGTTTCTCTCTACCCCCTCTTCTCACCCGAGCACTACAAGAAATTTTACTTTTTAGCGAGGATTTTTTTTTTTTAAATCTTGAAAAGTCTCTCGACTAAACCACCAATTTATGTCTTTTTACGGCAAAAAAAATCGTTGTTAAAAGTGAACACAAATGGTAATTCAGTGAAGATGGAGGCAAGTCTACGAATCTGATTTTTTGCTGTTAATCCGTAAAATAGTGTAAACATCATCTTCTCCAAAACGAAGCCCCCGAATGTATATATTAATTCAAAATAGACTCTTAATATCTTATGGAACCGTACCCTTCTAGAGATAGCCACGTCCAGTCAAAGATTGTACATGTAGATGCCTGCTTATGTGGGGGCAAATCAATCAAATATTTGAATATCAATGTAGAATGCTGCGCGTACTTTTAACTATGTCAAAAATATTTTGAATTTATGGAGCAAAGTGCACTAAAATCAAGATAATCTACGATTAGTACACGCGCACATGTTTCTGCAGTATTCTTTAGTTGGTGAAACATTCTCAAATTAAATCAAAATAGTGTGTTTCTGCAGATGGACAAGGCAGCTCTATTAGGACAAGTAGTAGAGCATGTGAAGGATCTAAGGCAAAAAGCAAAAGAAATCAGCAAAATCTCCACAATTCCAACTGATATAGATGAAGTCACAATTGATCACTTGGACCTAGAAGAATCGAGCATGGAGAATAATATATACATAAAGGCTTCCGTTTGCTGCGACGATAGGCCGGATTTATTTGCAGAGCTGAATTGTGCCCTCAAGGGCCTTAGGCTCACCATTCTTGAAGCTGATATAACCAGTTTAGGTGGCAGAATGAAAGCCATTTTTGCTCTTTGTGCCAAAAATGGAATGGAAGAAAATTCTTGCTTCAGCACTATCAAGCAGTCACTTTATATCGTATTGAACCGTGTTGCTATGTCTTCTGCTACATCAAATTATCGGGCGAGGAGCAAGAGGCAGAGGTTCTTTTATCCTTCTCATTAATTAAATATTTGAGTTCTTCCCAAGCAATGTTGATTAATTGAGGACTTTTTGATGATATGATTGTATTGATCTTATATCATAGGCGAAAGTATCTCATATATCTAAATTTTGATTGATTTTTATATATTTGATGAACTTCTTCCAAATTCATCATTTTTGTACGGGATAGATTGATGATCTTATTCTGAAATTTATGTTTTCTTAGATATGTAGAAATGTCTATATTTTTACTGGAAATGATCGTGTAATATGTTGTCACATCGAGTATGGTCTGATATCTATTCATTTGCAGCACCCTCGCAGATGGGGGTGCATTAAGTCAGCTTTCGAAGATTGGAAAAATATTAAGAGCATTTTCAACACACACTATATTTATATTTATAAAGAGAGTCATATAGAATTTGCAGCACCTCACAGATGGGCGTCTTAAGTCAGCTTACTGAAGAATGGAGGAATGTTAGAGCATTTCCAAGAGTATCTTACGTAAGGACAATTTGAGATCAAGAAGTTCAACGAGGCAATATATCTTTGTGATGAATGACCATTCTATTTGCAATTTGCATTTAGCATTGACAAATTTAGTTTTCTCAAATATTGCAGAAGACGAGATATGAGATACTTTGACAAAATACAAAGTCAAAAAATGGGCGTAACTTGATCGCCATTGATCACTAGTAATGCTCCACCTCGATGTCATTTCATCACCACAACTCCACCTCATATTGAACTTGTTATCATCTTTAGCTCAATCTCAAATTTGTACCTTGAGCTCTGATATCACTATTCAAAAAATTCCATAGATCGTAGCAGAAATGAAAAACCCAAAAAATGAACAAGAAAGAATGAAGATAGAAGTTTGAATATATCAAAATGTAGAGTGAGGTTCAAGTGGCACCTACCATTAAACGGGTGCAAATACATGTTGTGATTTGAGTATTTTGTGTCAAGGTAAAGATTATTCGGGCTGACTCAAAAAAAAAAAAAAAAAAATTTAATAGTTGAAAGGTTCAATGAAAAAAATATAATTAAGGACTTCTCTAGAGCCCAATTGAATCATTTATAGGAGTCATACGAAGAATTCCTATCCAACTCGGATCGGGGACGTTTTTCACTTCGTCATCTTCATGTGTATGTATCTATCTATGTAATCTTTCTTCTATGGTGGTTGTGAAGGTATTTGGAGGGTGTATATATGCATAATGCATGTATCTATATGTTCAGTGAGAGAGTGCGTGTCAGTGTGTGAAATTTTGTATATTCATACACCTATACGTATACATAGCAATTTTTCTCTCTATAAGCCCATTATCCTCTTCAAATATGACTGTTTAGTTGATCTTTCCATGAAATATCAATTATTTTATTCTCAAATTATGTCAAAAATGGGGTTGGGATGCTTGCACGGTTAGCTTTATAATCAACCTCTTTTATAACGTTTCAAAACTTTCATGGTTAGTCCAACGCATTTTTTTCCATAGAAAATTGTCGACTATAGGAATGTAGTAGCTCCAACTGGAATTATTTTGAAAATGGTTAGTCCAATGATAAGTGTATTTTACACACTTATTTCTGCCACTAAATTAAAGCAATTATCGTTACTTTAAATTATTTGAGGCTTAATTTTGTATATATTTTGTTTGCTAGGTGCATCTCGATGAAAAACCATGGAATTGAAAAAAATGGGCTGAAAATATGCAAAAGTGGACCTAATCTAAAGATTGGGGACTAAATTCCAAAATGCTTATAGATGATTCGGACTTAGTATTGATAATTTGAGAGATGTTGGAGTCAATTAAACGAAGTTGGAAGATGGAGGGTCAAAAAATACAAAGAAAGAACCAAAATAAATAAAGAATGAAATTCGGGGACCAAAGTGCAACAATAGGAAGATTTTATGTCTGCGCCCGTGCACAGGCAAAATCTCTAGCGCGCACGGGCTTAGTTTTTATTTACGGGGAGCAAATTGCTTGAACGGCGCGCGCGCACATGCTAATTATGGGCATCAACAACCCAATTTTTTAGTTTTATCCAAATTCCTATAAAAATCAAATTTAACCTATTTTTAAAAGGGGTGAACGGCGTGAAGGACTCGGAGCATATCAAATCCAAATTTTCACCACAAGAAAGAGTCTAACACATCAATTCAAGGCGAATCAAACAAAGATTTTGAAGATTCATAGCCCGGTTTAAAGATTTGAGTCAAGAACGTGGATTTTTCCTACTTCTTCCATATTTCTTATTTCCGGTGATATGTTTCTAATTGTTCTTGTGTAATTTAATTATAAGAATGTTAGGCTAATTTTTTATTGTATTGGATGAATGATGAACCCTATTGTTTATTTATTTTAATTCGAGATAATTAATTTAGTACTTCTTGATTTTTCTTGATTGATTTTGCATTTCCATTGAACTATTTGATTGTTTGACCATCAATTAGATAGTAAGTTGCTTGTTGTAGTGTAGGAATACTTGCAATAAGTCTAGAACGCGATAAAATCAACACATGGACAATAAGTATTATGAATAATATCTACAACATGTGCAATCATATGTGATAAATCTTCTGAATCAATGCATGTTTTCATATGAATTCGGACTATGAATGTGATCGGGTCATGTTAAACATATGTTTAATATATCTTGGAAAAGAATATTGAATAACAGTGGATTATCGATTATCTTGAATACATGAATTTACTAGATTAAGAATTAAGAATTAAACTAAATAGCAGTAGAGTGATTCACGATTCCAATACAAACATTTACATATTAGATAAACACTTTATTTGCATCATTAGTTTAGGATTAGTATAAAAAATATACTAATCATCTTTTTGATTTCATTACACTTCGAATTTAATAGTAGCTATTAAACTACAAATTAGATCTTATTCCTCGTGGGAACGATACTCTTAATTCGCATAACTTATTACTTGTACAACGATCCCGTACGCTTGCGGGTTTTTCACGAACACGAACATCCAACACATTTTTTTTTTCACAGAAAATTGTCGACTATAGGCACTGGCTGACCCGGAGGGGTCCTGGGGGGCACGTGCCCCCCCCCCCATTTTTTTTTCCTTCGTAAAATCATGTTTGGTATCGATTGAAATTTAAATAAAAGTTAACAAATAATTTTCATAACATATATCATGAAATCTATAACTGTTTAACTTTTATCAAAATTTACAAAAAATTTGATTTTAATCTCCACAAAACAAGGGCAAAATTATAATAAATTTGAATTTCGATAATATGCTAATTTTAAAAATTCTTCGACGATCGTACGCTAATCGAATCTACAATTTACTTATGTCATCTAGAAGCTTATTTCGAGAATTACATTATGAACATATCAAATAGTCCAAACAAATATCGAAAATAATTAAAAATATGTTAAACGCGAGTTTTAAAAAAAGACATCTAACACGCATTATTTCATTAATTTTATTATTTTTGCAATACACTTTTTTCGTCTCTTTTTGAAAGTTTGATTGTGCTCCACAACATCAAAAGTTTGCGTCCGCCCCTGACTATAGGAATGTAGTTGCTCCAACTGGAATTATTTTGAAAATTTAACTTTATGACGACTTTGCACTCGATTCTTGATAATTAACTTCAGAGGTCTTGCTACGTACTTTGCAACACATTTTGGATGTACCATATGGATGAACATAGGAATCGTGCAGGTGCCCAGTGTTCTAAAAAGCGTAAAGTGTGGCTAGGTGTGGAGGCCAAGCTTCAAGCTGTCAAGCCTAGGCGAAGCTTAGGTGTAAAAAAACGTTTCTTTTTAATTTTTAATTTTAATCATTGTAAAAAAATTCAATAATTCAATAATACATACCAAATATCTAAAATTATAAAATACTATATTTACGTAACAATTCCTACATAAAGATAAATTTCAAAATCATAATTACATAACGTAGATAACTTGTTTAAATCTTATCTAATCTAAGTCTTTATCGGACTTCAATTCATTTTAAAGTATTATCTTTTTTTCGTTCTTCCATTTTCTTAGTTCTCTGGAGTCCGGTGTTTTTGAAATTTGAAGGGATAGTGGACTACTGAATCTGGACTGTAGGTTTTATTTTTTAAAAAAAGAAAAAAATTAGGTGTACTTAAAATCTGGGCCTGAAGCTTGCCTAGACACGCATAAGCGAGCATTAAGCGGTCAACAACAACGTTTGTTGTTGATCGCTTAATTTTCGCTTAGACTCAAGACGAAGCGTTTTCATTACGCTTCGCGCCTAGGCTCGCTTTTTAGAACACTACATGTGCCTAAAAATTGGTTGCTTAAATTGTCAAAATGGGTCTCCAACTTTTGGACTTGGTCATTTTCGGCTCTAAATCAATCATCTTCCCATTTATATCCAATTAGGTCCTTGAAATAAATTATAACTTTTTCGATCTAATTCATTTTAGGCCTAGAGTAAATCAAATTATACCGAGAAATCGATTTTCAAGTCTAAAGGAATCCTGAGATTTGTTTTTATCATTGAATTTTCTGCTTGTAAGATATTATATACTAATATATTCTATGAGAATGACATAAAAATTATTTTTTAATAAATGTTCGAAGAACACAACTCGACGACATGATCAAACGTTTTTTTTTTACTTGGTTAGGGCCTTTTGACGGGTTTTATCTTATATATACTTATTACATCGACGACATGTTGTCACATGTGTAACGGATTTGGAGAAAAAAAAAAAAATAAATAAATTGTTCTTTGAGTTTGTGGATATTTCGAAACCTAATCCCACTAATTCTTTCAAAGTGACTTTCCCAAACTATGATATTTATATGTTTGCTAGGTCATGTAGATCGCCTAGCTTGTGTTGTGTATCAATTAGGTTCTAGGTTAATTAGTTTAATTGATAATCAACTTGACTTTTCACCAATTAATTTGGTAGGCTGGTTAGACTGAACCTGTTTTTCAATCTTATCAACTCCAATTTAAATAACGTGAGAAAAATTAACTATTCATTGACATTTTTGTATCTTTTGAACATGGGAAAATTTCAAAATTGGTCCCTCGTCAACTGTAGTAGTTCGGTGGAAATAAAATGAATTCCAGGGAAAATAATTGTCTAGAACTTGTTTTTCATAGAATTGTTAATTAAGTGTGTTTGATTGGTATAATTTTTTACTCGAAAAATTTTAAAATTTTGGATCTTTTTTTGTTCGTTTGACTTTGTTTTACATGAAAAAAAATTTCGTTAAAAATCATTTTTTTAACGAAGTTTAGTATTCCTTTGGTCTTGTTTTACATAAAAATTGCCAATTAAAGTAATTTTTTTTTTTACAATTGGTCATGAAATTTGTTTACATAAAAAAAAAAAATAAAAAAAAATCTCAATCAACTGGAAAATCAATTCCCACAAAATTGGTGAGAATTGATTTTCCCCAAAAGTGAGGAAAATATGGCGCATGAGAGAGAAGTGTGAAAATATATTCCATGCAAAATTTTGTCCATCAAACACCATTAAATTGGGAAAATCCTTGGAAAATTTAGGGTATCAAATGGACCCTAACAAAAATCGTTCAAATCTTTGTTAAATTTTCATATGGTACTAAAATATTTCTCTCTTCAATATATCTTTGTATTAGTCCAAATTGAAAAGCAAAATATAGCTACACGAATGATGTGATGGAGATTTGACACATTGTGCAACAAATTGCAATTTTTTAAAGGATTGATAATCATCTTATTATTTAAATAATAGATTGAGGACCATATTGAAATTTTATCCTAATAACATTCCCCTGTACCAAACTTCCACTTGTAATTGACGCACTATTGCCACATAATTGGAATGAATTCAGGATTGCACTGACGAGAAATTTGGTAAAAAGTTTAAACACAAAAGAAGAATATAAGCTAAAAAAGCACATGAATAAGTTCACAACAATTGCAAAATGCTTACTCAAAATCCAAACGGGAAATTTCGAAGCAAAAATTTTACAGCTTTATAACTCCAATATTTCATCACTTTCTTTTTGCCTTTTATTGGACATTGCATCTTTACACATAACTTTACTAGTACTATTACTGTAATAAAACGTTACAAATATTTAGGAGTGTTAAATGGGACAATTCAAGTAGTTTGATTCATTTATCGTCAAGCTCAACTCGGCGATCTCGCTCCTTGGTGGGGCGAGATGAGCCGTTTTTTACTCGCTATTTTTTTGTTTTATTTGAGCAAAAAAAAAAATAAAAAAAAATACGAACACTTCGCGAGTCAACTCGTTTTTGACAGATTTTTTTATTGACAATGACGTGACGAAATGTGATTCACTTGTTTTGTTTTTATTTTTTCATCTTCTGCTGAATGCATACCAAGTGTTTGTAAATATTTTCTAGCAAATTTGTCTATACTTATAACATGATTGTTTTAACTATTAATATGCATTTTTACAATTCGTTATGAAAATAGTTTTTACATGTTTTAACAATTATTCAGCATGAGTCATTTTCTGTTAACAATAGGCTACTAACACAAAGGTACACTTGAAACTAGTTTTAAAGTTCAATGTGGCAAGTGAATCAAAATTCGAGCCTGTTTGACACTAGGTATAAAGTTTGGTGACAATTCGAGCTTTTTTAACATGACCTCTGTTTACAAAAACAAGTTTACGTCAGCTTTCTCTAAAAATTCTTAAAATCAAGCAAAATACTTTTTAAAAAAGTATTCAATTATATTTAAAAGTAATTTGTCTTGAAAATTAGTTTTTTTTTTTTTTTTTTTTTTTTGACTTTTCAAGAAGTCCACGGACTTTTGTATAATTAACCCTGGAATCGAGGCTTTAGAAATTTCAAAAAATAACATTGGCAGAAGCCAAAAGGTAAAACCGAAGTTGTAAACATAGCAAAAATTAATTAATATATTAAAAGTATAGATTGACGGGAACAGCCTGCACAATTCTTTGTGATATGAGGGCAATAATGGCGTATCCCAAATTTGAGGTAAGTAAAAAGAGAGTGGAAAGTAAAAAAGAAAGGAGTCAAAAAGGAGAGTCGACTCGGAGAGAAGCACGACAAAGGGGACAACTTGATTGAGTCGCGAGCCATTTGTCAACACACTCCAAGTGAAAGCTATGATTGCAATGAGGCAGCACTCTCACTGTATCGCCATCAAGAAAAATCCCAAGGCATATACAGCACTCCGATTCAGTGGAGTTACCCTTGCATAATACAGTCGGCAAGTTGTTAATCGTGACGGCGTCGAGACCCGACGGCGTCGGAGACAGCAGGTGGGCCGAGTGGACAGGTGAAGTGGTGGCAGGCTGTGGTGGAGCGCGGAAGCAGTAGACACGCCGCGTGTAAAGGAATATGAAGGTCACTAAGAGAGTTATCGTGAAAAGAACGACCATAAAGAAGAGTGTGCGGCCGCGAATTTGGAAGTTGCTGTCGTCGAACTCGGCGTCTTGCCAATGGAATGGCGATGAAGATTCTTGAGGGGATGACATTTTTTGCCTTTTGCTTCTGTAAAATGGAAAGCGTGCGAATTGAGTTGGATGAAAAGAGTGTTTCTTGTGACGGCGATGGAGGCGGAGATATGACAGTGGGAAAGACGGTGTGGACAATTATGGGAAGAGACTCAAGAGAGTAGATATATTTAGGTATTTTATGACAGTTGAATGCACTTACGTAAGTAAATGGACTTGTGCCCGAAAATCAGTGCAAGTATAAATTGCCTTTGAAGACAATGAAGGCGAAGATGGCTTTTGGCAAAAAATTTGAGTTCGTTCGGCATGGTTTTTTACTTTTACTTGTACAAAAGTTTTTGGAAGAAGTTAAATTTTTTACATCAACTTCCTCCAAAAATTCTTTTAACTAAAAAAATACTTTCATAAAATTAATCAAATAGATCCAAAAACAATTTTTAGGTCACAAAAGCTTATTTTGACTTTTTAAAATTCATGTCAAGTATTGATAAAAATCAAATTTTAATAAATTTTGATAAAAGTTAATGAAATACGAAGTTAAAAACTAATAAAAATTGTGAATTCATTGGAAATGTATTTGAAAAATAAAATAAAATTAAGAAATGAAGGTCAAGGAGCTATGAAAGTTACCATCATATTGTTGTAAGTGTAATTAATTATATAGGACATTATGAAAAGAATAAAGGGTGGCGGATAAATCCTTAAATAAAATTGCTGAAAATCAAGGATGATTTATTTATATTCTAAGAGATTAGGAGGACGTATTTGCTGAAAATAAGAAAATGATCAACTGAGGAAGAATTCAAATGTTGATTATCAATTAATGGATGAATTGAAAAATTGCAAAAAAATAAAAAATTGAATAACAATAAAGAAGTTGCCCCTTTTGTGGAGGAGAGACAAAAGTCAGGATCCAATTTGCATAATCCAAGATATTTGGGGACCATGTTGCTGCAAAAAGAAACATCAAATGCAGGGGAAGAATTGCAAAATATTAAAAATACAAGGACTGCCCAATAAGATTACTTTGAATGAGGGAAACTTGAACAAACCGAGTGAATCAGGGTTTATTACTCATTTTAAGAGTCATAAAATCAATATGTTGTGGACTTAGTTAAAGGTGTAATTTATGGAACGATTGAAAAGTCAAAAGGTGTCCAAGAAAATAATTCAGAAGCCCGCTCGATTGGAGTCACAAGGCTCTGGTTCCGAGTGCACCTAAGCATATGTGGAAGGTGATTTAACGCATTGTTGGAACAATTGACCTTGGGCTTGACTCTAGATAGACATTGCACAAACAGTTTAGTTCAACAATTAATTGAAAATAATTTATATGTGAAATTGAATATGGAAAATGTTAGTAAAGAGGTGTATTCTACGATCTGCAATGAAGGTAGGTGTGAGTGAGGTGCGAGCCAAACTCCACCTTTCTATCCTACAAGGGGATTTGCTAAGGATATGCTTTTGGATACATAGCAACAAGGTTGTGGCCTTCCCAGATTTGGGGTACAACAAATATATAAGATCTTCAAGTAGCGAGCTCGTAAATGATTAAAGGTCGGAGAGATACTAAACTTGATATACGATGACTAGGAATATAACTAAGGCAAATGAAGTGTAATTTCTTTACGTGCTTGAAATATAATTATATAGAGACTACAATTTCGTCCACATTAAAGCACAAAAAAGATGAAAATACTTCCATCAAATATATCTTTCACCAATATTTACGTAAAGTAACTATATGAACTCAAACCAAGCATCAACATTAATTGTTCCTCCAGTGTACAATTTTTGTATGACCCAACCACCCACGACCTCATGCTCGAGGTCATGATAACCTCGAGCTCTCTTCTAGGGCCAAAATATCCTTGAGTTTATGTGGTCGAGCTCATGGTCATGATAATCTCGAGCACTTTCCTTGGGCGAGAACATCCTCGGGCTCATATGAGTGAGCTCGAGCTCGGGCTTGAAGCCCTTGGACATCTCGTGTCATTTACTATCATTTTTCATCTCTTTCTATAATCTAATAGGACTCCACCACTAGAGTTTCATGCTTATCCAAACACCCTATCTCACAACTCCAATCAAATTACAACTCCTAAGTATGAAAAGACTGACAATCACTTCAAAATTCTTTAATCAAATAACGATACTCAATTTATTTAATCAAAACTCTTCAAAACCGCATTTTAGAAACCGTTGGTTTGGTGTCACGTGGACCCGTTAACGAAATGGTTTTGAACCAAACCAAACCGGTCAAAAGTGATTCGGTTTAGGTTTGGAAATTTTAATTGCTGTTTAAAACCAAATCGGACCGGCGAAAAAATATATAAATTAAAAAAATAAAAATTTGTGAAAAATCCAAATATGTAAAATTCAATAGTTTTGTCACGTGTGGATTTTTTTGTCAATTTCTAATTTTCTATTATATATATATTATTATTATTATTATCCAATAATCTTAATTTATATCTAATAATCTCTAGACTAACTTAATATATCAAAAGCTTTTTTCCTGTTCAGAATTCAAATAAACTTCAACCGACACTCGACACAGCCTTGAGCCACCAGCATCACACCAATCGGAGACAAAGAGATCGTGTGTCTTCGGTGATAATATTTGCTACGAATAAAGTTTTAGATCAATAATTTTTTTGAGCAAATTGAGGCAAGAAATCTGAAATTATATGGGTTTCACATTTCTCTCGACTATTGGATGATTATGAAATAAATTTATTCACTTTGATGAAAATGGTTTATCTACTATGTACATGATTCTATTCTATTTGTGTGAACATACTATTGTTTTGTAACTAAATTAAGCATGATAAAATAATTATATTCTATTTGTGTGGACATACTCTTATTTTGTGACTAAATTAGGCATAGCAACTATACTTGTATCAATTTAGTTGTTGTATTTTATTGCATGCTTAGATATTTTGTTAAACTGTTTTGAATTAATAAGGATGATATCTATTCAGTTAGCATATTAAAGTCTTGGATTTTGATCCAATATGCGTAAAGTTTATCATTTAAGGTGTTGCTTTATTGATGTCTCAATAACTGTATTATGGAACTATATGCTTTCAAATAAATATTTAGTTTATAGGTGTTTTGGGCCTTATATTTAGTTTATTAGACTTGTATTGTAACGTTTTATTATAAAAAGAGTGAACCAAAAACTATTATTATGATTTCACTTAGATTTAGTTGATATTTAAATTTATAGTAGATATATTTAGTTGTTTTAGATTTGTTGCTAGTAAGATATAAATATATATTGAATTCAATGAAATAATGATATAAAAGTAGACAAACAAAAAAATATACGACGAAATCGACGGTTTAAATCGGATTAAACCGTTAGGTTTATGTTTGAGTTTTTTTCAAACCGTTCAAAATGGTTTGGTTTAAGTTTGAGTTAAACGGTTTGATTTGAAAATATGTCAAAAATCGGTAAAATCGAACCCGCTTACACCCCTATCAGACACTGAATATGGTAAAAAACTAGTTCAGAAAGCAACCATGAGCCTCTCAAATATCTAACTTGGCGCACGATGACACGAAATATGGAGTCCATGAAATTCAATTTTGTTCTTAGTTCTCTGTTTATTAGCAACTAGTTTTATTGTTGAGAGGTGAGTTGAGGCTCGACTTCCTCCTAAATTATACTTTATTATCTTTTATATTAATGGAAAAGTAAACCCGAGCTAGTTTAATTAAAAAAATAATGTAGTGTCGGAACCCAGTCATAGCTCCTATCTTTCCATTTTAGATAAGTGCAACATGATTATAATTTTCGGTTGTTGGCAAAGAGTTTATTAATGGCTTAGTTTGAGGGTGGAATGCAATGCAATGTTCTTTCTACCTGCTTAGAGAATAAAATATGGAAAGAACTTCAAAAATAAATAAAAGATTTGATTATAAATACTTAGCACACATTTATTCATACTTATAATAAAATAAGTTCAACAATTGTTTATAGCTACTGTTTATCCAAAAAGTAGATAACAACTTTGCATTTATCATTTGGTTTGAATTCGACAATCTTATCACTCCATTTTTCTCATCTCGTTATAACTCCTTTCATCCTTATCATTTCTATTGCAAAGTTGTGTGTCATTTCTGTTATATATTTATACAATAAATATAATATGTGAAAGAAATAATTAATTAAGATAAAGTGCCCAACTGGTAAAAACGTGAAATTTGTGTGGGAGGTCAGGGGTTCGAGCCACGCCTCACGCATTATATCAAAAAGTCTTTGATTGATTCTAATAAAATAATAATTATTTTTTAATTATTTTCGGAATTATTTAATGGGTCAATTAGCCAGTAAAATATGACTGTTTTAACTGCCCAATTTTAATATCCATTACCATAGGCCATTACATCTACAACTTAATGCTAGATCATGGTGGAAGAAGTTACATCTCTTTATGCCTATATAAACACATTTTTGGGTATTAGAAAACTACAACAAAAATGAAATTGTCTCTTCATATATACAGTAAAATATTATACTCAAATTATTTTTTGTATTTCTAGAGTACACTTGAGAGTTCTGAAAACATTTTGTGATTGCTGCACAATTGGTTTATTTGATCGTTGTATCCCGGAGGTGATTGTCCACGGAGGTCGCAGCAGTTATCGACGGGCAATTTCGCTTTAGGACATCGTGCTGTCACGATACTCGATCTATTGATAAGTTTTTTCTGCACTTTACCATTATTTTTATCCAACAATCACTTAAAGTTTGTTAAATGGTAATGCATGAAACATCATGAACTCAGTCACATGGTGGTCCCTGTCCTTCCACTTTTCGTTGCTAAACAAGAGCTTGTGTGAAACCTTTTAGGTCTAGCTTAGTATAACAGTTGAATAAAATAGCAAAATCTTTTTCCTCTTGATATTACCCTTGAACTAACTCTTTAATTATGGAACATTATCAAAATATGAGAACACGTAGAGAACAATTGTAATAAAAAGTCTGCATCCGCCCTTGAGCACACTGCAACTTGGAATGTCTATATTATTTCGCAATGTTCCAAATGGATACAACAGAACGACCAAGTCACACTTCCAGAGATTTTGTAACTTCGGAAAATCAACAAGCAAAACAACCGTCAATAACTTTTGCAATGACGTTAAAGTATATAATCTAGCTAGACAGTCACTACTAACTGATCTTTCAGGCTTCCCAAGGGTGAAACGTGAGGTGTTTGAACATCTTTATTACTGCTAAAAAAGGGGAATAGGATCGATCTCTGGAAAATAGAAATCTGGGTTGGCCTTAGTGGTATTAATGCAAGTTTTGGAAAACATCCAACTTAGCCATGTTTGCCCCCATTATCTGAGATTATAATTTTTAGAAATTTTTTAAGAATGTGTGGTTAAAAAGGAGGGAAAAGTTTTAGGTTTATGTATAATATTATTTTGTTGAAAAATATGTGATCAATAAGAAAAGATAGAAAAATGAATTATAATTCTAACGAGAGCCAAACGGGAGCTTAGCTACAAACACAGTACAGAGAGCAAAACATCAGGATTTTACAACCAAATGAGTTCCACTATAGGCAGGTTTCTTAAAGGAGATTGCCAAACTTTACACTACATAAGACATGAATAACACAATCACTGCTTGTCGATTATTTATTTATATTGTAATAAAGCTCACACTGGATAGCTCATAGCTTTGGAAAATTGTAAATCATTCAAGTGTAGATTTTAATGTCCTTTTTGCACTTTTTCCCGTATTAAAAGCATCTCTAATAGTGCTCTTTATTTTAAAGAGAATCTTTTGTCCTATAAAGAGCATTTTAAGGAATTATTAAAAATAAAAAAAGTTATTTTTTCACAGAACTTTAACAACACACACTATATTCAATTATTCATTCACCCTTTTGTATTTTCTCACGAAGTAATGATATTTAACACAACTGATACTTGACACCAGTTTAGACGACAATTAGATATCATTGAATGATATGTTCATTTAATTGCCCCAATCAATTATGACCATCTAGACTGGTACTCTATCGCCATGTATGCTAAATAACATTATTTTTTCTCACGAGCAATTATTATTCATAATTTTTCCTCTTTTTTTTTTTACTTTGTAGAAATCAAAGAAACGAATAGAAAATTGTGCAATATTTTATGAATTTGACTATATGTGTTTGAAGAGTCAAATTCATTATTTATTTTAATTTTAAAGATAATTAGTGTATATTTAATGCCTTAAAAGAGGTTCGACTCTCTAAAAAGGGAAAGTCCCCTTGTACATAATGGGGGTTACCGAATGGTGAACCCCCCTCACAATGTGTGCGGGTCCCGTGTGTGTTTTAAAATGACGGCTCGTGGTCTCCACCTCTTAATGTGAGTGGGGTGTAAACGATTAGATAAAAAATTATGTACATATAGTATAACCCTTCTAAAAAAAGATGCTCTCTAATACGCAGGGGCGGACGCAGAAGATTTTTGTTAGGGGGGCACACTCAAACTTGCAAAGAAGTTGGGATAAATTTTACACTCGAAAATTTACGTAAAAAAAAAAAATCATTATCCCATATAATTTTGCATCCGAAAATTTACATGGGATATGACTTTTTCGGATGTAAAATTTCGAAAATTTTTTATGTCATATTCCATATAAAGTTTCCTAATAAAATGATGAAAATTACATTGAAGTGTATCGCAAAAATAGTAAATGTTAATGAAATAATTGATTTTTTTTGAAAAAATGCGAATTAGACGTTTTTCTTTAAGACTTACGTTTAACATATTTTTAACTATTTTCGATATCTATTTGGACTATTCGATATACCCATAATGTAGTTATCGAAATAAGCTTTGAGATTACATAAGCAATTTGTAGATTTGATTAGCATACAATCGTCGGTAAATTTTTAAAATTAGCATGTTATCGAAATTCAATTTATTATGATTTTGCCCCTGTTTGGTGAAAATTAAAATCAAATTTGTAGTAAATTTTGATTAAAATTAAAACATTTATGGATTCTATGAAATATATTATTAAAATTTATTGTAAACTTTGATTTAGATTAAAATTTAGAATACAATCGATACCAAACACGAAAAAAAAAAAAAAAAAAAAATCAAAAGTAAGGGGGGCACGTGCCCTCCCCCCAGGACCCCCCCTGTGTCCGCCCCTGCTAATACGTATGTAGGGTGAACACTAAATTTGAATGAGAAGCCTAAAAAGTTTAAACTTGTTTCAATAGATGCACTCTCAAACTCAGGAAACGCCATTGGAGAAAAAAGCTTAGTAAGAATTACGGTTGTTTTGCTTGAACATCATCAATTTCCAGTTGATTCGAATTAAATATTTATTTATAAAGAATACTAAACAATTGACAAAGAATAAGGTAACTCTCCAGCTTTTATTGAATAATATTAAAATCCCTTGAACAATGAACTATTGCTTGGTTTTTAAGGAAAATCCTACATTATGATATTTATTTGTTAGGGTTGTAAATGTATTCATCAAATTACGGAAGACACGGAATTTTCGCTATAACATTTTAACAAGTGACAAATGTATTCATACACGAAAAAAATTTAAGTAAACTATTTGCAATTGCTCACTATTGTAGTCGTTCTACGTGACATACATGTAATGATTAATGATTTGATGCATTAATATAATAGTTTTTTATTGTCTTATCCTCAAATCATTAACAACAAATGTATGCTATGTAAGACAATTACGATAGTGAGTGATTTCAAAGAGTATTATTCAAAAAAAAAATTAAAAATCGGACACCTCTCTTGCATACAAGCTGTATTTTAGTATTTTATTTTGTCATAAAATTAAGGGATTTGTAGGGATTTCAAAGTTACTACTACTATATTTTAGATAAAAGTTGGCTAGTCCTCGACCAAGTTTGACTAGCCTTTGTAAAAAGGAGTAGCGATTCAAGTTGTACTCATTTTGATTCTAATGTCAATTACTTTAAAAAATTGTCACACAAGTAAAATAGATAATATATATAAAAAAAAAAATATTTTCGAAATACTATTGAACAAGGACTTTGTCAAACTGATGTGGCAAAAATTTAATCTTCATTCAATTTCTTAATTCAACACTTAAGATTATCGTTCGAAAAATATTAAGTAGAAATAGAAATAGAGGATACCAATAATGTGAAGAACGCTACATGAAAAACTCATTTATTCACTATGTGAAAATTGTCACAATCACACGATATCTTTTACACACCCCAAATCTTCGAGTGCATACAAAACTTAAAACACAATGAAAAGTATGTATAGGATAAAACTACAAAAGATCTCAAAGTCATATTTTCAAAATATTCCATGAATACCTCTAAAAACTCTATATAAAGAATGCCTACTCCTATATATAGGAGAACAAAGCGTTGGTCAATTAGTCCTTTTTCGATGTAGGAATATGGGTGTTTGGTGTACATTAAAATCAGATTTTAAGTTAATTATGATAGAAGTTTTTGAAATGTGTTGTAGAAAAGACGTGGAATCTATGAAAGATGTGGTTGATATTGATTGTTTGACTTTGACTTAGATTAAAATCAGATTTTAATCCAACCCAAACAGTCCCTAGTAAAAATAAAAATATTAATGCCTGATTAATGAAATTAAAACTGAAAAAAAATTAATATTCTCATACGAAATTAATTCTTATCAATTTCAATGTATCGAGTTAAAACAAAAACTTGATACAGTCCAATCCGACCAGAGGAGCACGTTGAACATTTTGTGATACGTAAGTGGGTTTAAGTTTGGTGGACATAATCCTGTAGAAAAAATGACTTGATGGGAAGTTATTTGTTATTCATAATAAAGTAAGAACACCGCCATGTGAAAGTAGAAATAGACTAATCGAAACTTCCTTTCGTGAACAAAAATAAATGACGAACAAATAATTATAGATTCTATGGGAAATAAAATATACGATAAAGAGGTTATCCGAAGTGATTGAACACTGTCACTGATAAGCTATTTTAATTATGAAGTGCTAGAAAGTAATAATAATGTTAAAATGGGATAAGAATGAATTGGTGGACAAATGTCGCATAACGTGCAAAATTAATCGAGATGATATATATAAATGAAAAAAAAAAAAAAGATTTTTAAAAGTAATTTTAACCTACTTTTAAACACAAAATCTTGGTTGTAATATGCACTATGAAGTATGGTATAATGCATATATGTTAGGTAGTGTGACACAAAAAATATTGTGAAATAGTCTATCGAGTAATTTTATTAAGTAATAGTGGTGTTTAGAGTCCAGTCTAGATGGAAAATATGATGAGTACAATTAAACAAATTTCATTTTCATACATTTTTCTATATTAAATTGGATGAAAAAATCAGTGTTCTAAAAAGGACGCTTAGGTGGGAAGCGTGATGAAAAACGCTTCGCCTTGAATCTAAGCGGAAATTAAGCAGTCAATGTATATGCGTGCGTCCTCCTCAGCCCCATTTTTAATAAAACCCACAATCCAGACTCAGTAGTTCGAGAATGATCAAAATGAAATAAGGGAGCTCGAGAGTGATGATTTTGTATCGGACAATACAGATAACGAATTAGATGAAGAATAAGATATTGAATTGAAGTATGATAAAGAGTTAGATTAGATAATATTTAAGTTACAAGTTATCTACGTTATGTAACTATAATTTTGAAATTTATCTTTATGTAGTAATTATTAAGTAAATATAATATTTTATAATTTTATATGTTTGGTATCTATTATTTGAATTATTAAATTTTTTTACAATGATTAAAAATAAAAAATAAAAAAACGTTTTTTTAAGCCTAAACTTCGCTCAGGCTCGTAAAACTTGAAGTTTGACATTCACGTCTAACCACGCTTTACGCTTTTTAGAACATTGAAAAAAATTATCAAGCACCAAATGTTTAATACCAATTTAAGTTACACAACACACGATATGCTCAAGTAAATGGACTTTGCATCCTTAAATTTAGTTGAATTTATTATTTATTGCACAATGAGTTGCTGATACTTGGACTGCTATTAAATTGATTTTAATATATTATTTGCTTAAATTCATGTTTTAGCACGGATATCTTATTTTCGTCAAGTACCCTCGACCGAAAGTAACGAATATTGCAGCTTGAAAATGACTACGGTTGCCGACATTTTCCGCCAAGACTTTCGAACGCTGAGGTTGTCAAACCAGCATTTATTTCCACTGGAATTTTATGCCAATCCGAATTTAAGGATATTGGTGTCTCTTTGTCATAATTTTCCGGCAACCAATTGTTTGTTTTTCTGAAATTTGATGCCGACGTACATTATTATAATGTACCAGTCATTTTATGCTTTGACAATATTATTGATGTAATTTTATAGAGCGAGAACGAGAACAAGAACAAGAACGATGAAGTATTAATGACGCAAATGAAGTCATGATGAGCTTACACCGAAGTCACTGTAATTCTTTAAAAAGGTTTGAAAATTCCAACAAATTATGTGTTTTCGTCCTTGTTCGGCAAGAATTAAAATCATACTTTTAGTAAATTTTGATAAATGTTGATGAAATGTATTCATAATTAATTATTAAATTTGACTTAGATTAAAATTTGTCAAACGTGAGTTTAATCTTCGACCCACTTAAGCTTCAAAATTATCATTATTCTTGAAACTCATAATTATAATTTGAAACGTGAAAAGTTGAAAAGCAAGAAAGAGAGAGGCGTTACCATTTTAGTCATATTTGAAAAGTCAAGAAGACACTATTGAGTCATTGACGCCAATTTAATTAGCATGGAAGAAAATGATTCGTTGAGAGGTCTTAAGCACCACGACAAGACACATTGAATAATCACAATTAAGACTCGATTATTCGAACTAGCTCTTCTCTTACACAAAGTTCAATTGTTTCACAACACCCATGTTTATTTATCTAAAACTCATCAACTCATAGTTGGTTTCGTGATAATCCTTTTAACGGACACTATTATTTACGGAGTTAAAAAAAAAAAAAAAATTACATTCGAAGATATCTGAACTTGATATTTGTGGCATATGAATCTTTTATATTTTTATACACTTATATCAATTAAATCGTCACTTTAATATCATGCATTAACCGCGAGAAAAAAAAAAAAAAAAAAAAGGTAAGAATATCACAACATTTTTACTACTAGAAAACAAAATAAGGTATCTTTCTTGCTTTGTGAAAAGACGTGAAATGCATAATCAAAGTCGAAATCGAGGCAGAAAAGGAGAGAAGAATCAAAGCGTAAGCATGCAAATCCATGCACATCTCAAACTAAAAAAATGAAAAAGAAAAACTCTTTATCTTTTCAAATTTCTTATCTCATGGCCTGGTCCCCATTTGGCCCTAGTTTGACCTATCAACTGCACTCTTGCTATGGACTTTAATCTGATGCCTTGATGCCATTTTCCACAGATTAATAATAAAAAAATAAAATATATTTTAGGACAAAATATTTCCAAATAATCATAGAAAAAATAGATATTAAATTTTGGGTGATTGGTTTACTCTAGTCATACTCCTCGTCATTATATACAGATTGTAGTATTTTTGTCCACTACTCACAATTAGACTTGGATTTATCTTTTTATTGTGGATTCAATAGCAATTTAACGATCTATTCTTTTATAAGGTAGAAGTCTAAAACGTGAATCATTTTTCAATTCCATTTGATTCATCACTTGAAAAATATAACTCAATCGGAACAAGTTGCGTTTTTTGGTCTGCTCACTTATGTATATTTTTATAGTAATTGAGATCCTCAATCAGCGTTACCTCCACTTGTTAGGTTGCACTTTTAATTTTTATCTTAGTTTAATGGTCGAGGAATTTTTACTACGTAAACTTGGTGATTGTGAACTGTCTAGTCCATTGGTAATCCATCCAAAAGAAAGACCGCTGTCCGTCGTTGATATATAGTTGATTTCCATCGTTACAATGCGTCTTTAATGTTGTTTCTCGAGTATTCCAGTCATCGTCCTAGAGGTTGCCCTAATTCTGCTCTGTATTTGTAGGGACACACATCTCTTAATCAAATGTGGTTCCCCATTTCAAAGGGTATTGTACAAGGATTCCTATTAGGACTGAATCAAGGATTTTGTATTTTTACAGTAGACCAAATCATGTGTGAAGTCTAGATGAAAGCATCTTGTTTAATATATCAAAGGTGAAAATGCGCATCTACTATTTTTTAGTGGTTCTAGGTAATGGGTTTCATAAGACATCAACCACCATGTTTATTTCTTTAGAAGGTGGTTGTTTCATTATTCCTTTTGTTTCTTACTCGACTAATCTGTCAGTGCGGACGTTAAAGTTACAAATGACTTTCACACGATTTAACGTTGGAGAAAAAAAAAAAAAACTTTCATACCATTTAACCTCCATATCTAAATCACGTGAAAGCCACGTGTCATTTTTATATTCAAATTGATGCTAGCTCCATCATATAGGGACCCAAATACACAAATTTAGGAACCCCCGGTATGCGATCGGGAGAATGGACCTTCGTCTTCCTAGATAATCGTAAAGTAGCCTCTTCAAGAAGAGTGTTATAGTCGTATGATAAAGAATTTCTCGTCAAACCTGCCCAACCCAACCGCACTTTGTAATGAAAAGAGATATATTTATGCTTCCCTATAAAGAAAGGAAATCAAGGATTTAAAACAAGAAAAGAAAAACCCTAAAAGCTAAGCTCAAAGCATATTCTTTTTATGTAATATTAGGACTAAGATTTACGTAGATTTGTTGTGGAACAAAGCGACAGATGATTAGATAATATTCCGATCTTCTTTATTTTACATTCAACGCCTAAAAAAAACTCCAACCCTTATGGTACAGAATTTTCAAAGCATGCATTGCAAGGCAATATATGTATAAAGTTTATATATATATAGATGCCTTACGCTAGAATTACTCTCCAATCAATCTAAAAGGGAATGATATCTATTAAAGTGGTTTATATTTCTTGAAGCTAACTATGTAGTATTTCTATCAATCTCTCTAGATTTTTTCTTATTGGATTTTTTTTATTTGAATTCAATTTGTATATAAGATATACCATTTTTCTTTGTGAATTTTCATTTCCAAAGCTCAGAATTTGCACTAAGATGAATCCTCCTCATGTCCCAGACTATTCAAAAAAAATTAATCATATGTATGATCAAGTGTTAAGGTCCTATAGATTCCTTTGTCAAGGCAAACCTCGATGACTGAATCATCCTTTTTATTCGGGCAGGATTCGGTGATCGAAACATAAATGTTTATTCCGTGTCACACAGAGACACAACATGGTCTCTTTTTGTAATAGACGTGACATTCAGTGGACTATGATAATTTCTTAATATAATATATAGAAATCATATTTTTTGGTTGAAAAATAAAACCAATGTTTCATGAACTTACAAATCATGCTTTTATAAAGAAGAATGCCGACACCAAGTCTCTATTTTACAAAGCTTACAAATCATGCTTTTATTACGTGGTTTATTTCGCCAAATGTTTGTAGAAATCTGAATAAATCAAGAATGCTGACACAAAGTCTTTATTTTACAAAGCTTAATTTTGAGATTTTAAGTTGGTGAATTTCATAATATAAGTAGTTAAAAAGTGATTAAAAGTCATGACCCAACTTAAAATCGTTTACAAAACAAGAGCTTTGTCTTTTGATGAATCGAGAAACTCTACAATAAGACTCGATATCTCTTGAATGACAAAGAATGTGAAAGACTAATAACAATAATTAAATCTGAGGTTGCAAACATTTAGCAACAGAAGAGTCCATGTAACAAAACACGTTTCCAGAGTTCAAGGTTAAGCTTAAAAATAGCTTATTAGTTGGTTTTTCATGCATAAAAAAAGCATCTCATAAGCTGATTTTAAGCACAGCCATAGATGAAACCAATATTGATCCACATCCCGTCAAGATAGCAGAAATCTTCTATTCGGCACATGACGATGCTATTGAGTAGCAATCTGTCATTATACAGTACTCTGCCTCGAATCTTCTTGTTATGGCATCGCTGTTCTTTTTTTATTCATAATTTTCGGGACCATTTATCATTTGATTGGACCAATTGTTTTCATTTGATTTAGGTCCACCTAAAAAGTTGTCACGATATGTTGGTCTAATTTTCAATACACATTTAATTAAAATTCATTATGTTTAATGTAGAGGTTACGCGATAAATTACGGATCTTCATCTCACATGGCTCCTCTACGAATGGAGGTAGGCCACAGTTGAGGAACACAAGTTTAGCCTTAGGGATAGATGGCTAGAGAATTAATCTGAATGTTTGAAATAAAACGAGCAGTTATAAGTGTATGCTCGTCCCCAATCACACATGAAAACTGAAATAAATAAATAATACGAAAGATTAAGAGAGATGACACAAAATCTCTCACTCGGCCGAACAGACAGAAAGCAAAATCCAACCTGTTTTCATTTGTTTTATATTTCCATTATCCCCATAAAGTTATGCCTGGAGAATCTTGCACAAATCTTTCACAGTACAGTGTACAACTAAAAAAGAAACACCGAGATACAAATTAATCCACATCGCCCTCATGGACCGCCCTTCTTCTGTTTTTAATATTACAAAACAAATAATGCACCAACACCCCAACCACACTGGCCCAACACGACCACCCTATTTTTATATATAAATATGTGGGTACATATATCAACATTCTTGTATCAACTATTCCAAAATTCATCACATAAAAAATGTCAAATTGTGTGCATGTAAAAGAAGCTGTTTTGATCACCCCTTCAGAGCCTACCCCAGTTCATAATCTTCAACTCTCTGCTCTAGATTCTCAACTTTTTGTACGTTTTACGGTTGAGTATTTGCTGGTGTATAAACCCTGTTATGGCTTGGATAAATTTGCAATTGTAGAGAACGTAAAAGCCGGGTTGAGTCGGGTTTTGGTTCCTTACTATCCATTGGCTGGGAGAGTGAGAAATCGGCCCGATGGGCTTGGCCTGGAGGTGGTTTGTCGAGCACAAGGTGCGGTTTTTCTTGAAGCAGTTTCTGATTCTACTGTTTCTGAGTTGGAGAAATGCCCAAGAAATTGTGAGCAGTGGAGAAAGCTCTTGTCTTTGTACGTGACGGACGTACTCAAGGGTTCGCCGCCGTTGGTGGTGCAACTGACATGGCTATCAGACGGTGGCGCTACCTTAGCTGTTGGTTTTAACCACTGCTTGTGTGACGGCATAGGCAGCGGCGACTTTCTGAACTCGTTCGCCGAGTTAGCCTCTGGCAGACGTGAACTTGGTCAGTTAAAGCCTAAACCGGTGTGGAGCCGTCATCTCTTGTGCCCTACCGTATTCGGGACAGCTCAGAGTAACAAACCGAGTCACCCCGAGTTCGGAAGTGTACCCGACCTTTGTGGGTTTGCTTCACGGTACATTCATGAAAAGCTCGTGCCCACTTCAATCACATTTGACAAAAGAAACTTAAACGAGTTAAAGAACTTGGTGGCACTCACTAGTGAAATAATCAATGACGATCCATGCACGTCGTTTGAAGTTCTCTCGGCTCACGTATGGAGAAGTTGGGCTAGAGCATTGAATTTACCATCGAACCAAATTTTAAAACTCGTCTTCAGTGTAAATATTCGAAAACGAGTCAACCCGAGTCTGCCGATCGGTTACTACGGCAATGCATTTGTTTTAGGCTGTGCCCAAACACGTGCTAGAGATTTGACAGAAGGTGGTTTAGGATATGCAACTGAATTGTTGAAGAGAGCAAAAGAAAGCGTGGATGACGAGTACGTGAGAGAAGTATTGGAATCAGTGAGTTCGACCCGGGCGAGTGTTGACTCAGTAGGTGTGATGATCTTGACACAATGGTCAAGGCTGGGGCTAGACAGTGTTGACTTTGGAATGGGGAGGCCTGTTCAGGTGGGACCTGTGTGCTGTGACAAATACTGCATCTTATTGCCTGATGCTGATCAAACTGATGCTGTAAAAGTAAACGTTGCAGTCCCTATAAGTTGCGTTGACCAGTACTTGCACTACCTTCGGAGCACCTGCACCTCCTGATGATATGATCCACCGAATCAGAGCTGGTCAAATTAAAAGTGACAGAGTCAAGAATGATATTGAGATTAGATTTTATTGACTATTATAGTTGACTAATATTCCAATCTTTTTAATTATTACGGAATTCTACTATGGATTACGATGAGGATTCCATGATTGTCAATCTTTAAAGAGAAAAATATAGTCACGATATCAAATCTTTAATTTAATGGTAAACTTTATTCAAACTTTTTATTTGTATCGTTCAAGGTACCAAATCTTTAAAAAACTCGCACCTAAAGTTCAAATTGAGAGAAATCTGTAGTTGACCAAAAATTAAAAGTGTGATCAATTGTTGACTAATTTTTAAAAAGCAAATGAGTAACTTTACATTTTTCATATTAAAAAAAAAAAAAAAAAACAAATCATCTTCTCCACTCATCCAATTAAAACGGACAAATAGATTGACAAACGCAAAAAACTTTGTGCTAGTAGAGATTTCCTTGGTTCCTCTTCTCCACGCGTAATCACGAAATTCTTGAAGCCCAAATTCAAGAAAGTAAAAAATATTTTCTTGGTTCTTCTTCTCCGCATGATAATAATCAGGAAATTCTTGGCGGCCAAATTCAAGAAAATTCTTGATTATTTTTCTCCACCCAAGATCGCTGTGTTTTTTACTAGGGCGGACATGGTTCGGTTCGATTCTCTTCAGAACCGAATCGATCCAAAATTTTCGGGTATTTAATAAATGGAACCGTCGGATCCAAATATAATTATGGAATCGTTCGAGTTCGGTTCCGTTCGATTTTGTTCAGTTCCGTACCATAATTAAATTTTTTAACATTTACAACAACACTACATAAATATAATTGATAACATGTTCATTCGTAACTATTACATATTAACGTATCCCAATTTAAAAACATATAAATAACAAGATGTTCAATAAAAATTAATTCAATATATACAAATATCAAAAAGTAGATATTAATATTAAATATTAATTGGGTCAGAAAATTCAAATAAAAAACTAAATTTACCTAATTAATTTGCTAATTTGTTTATAAAAAATTAAAATAATTCAATTAATTCAATATAAAAAAATTATTTATATTCGATTCTTATTCGGTTCTTGGCCTAGAACCGAGAACCGAACCGAACCCATCGGTTCTCGATTCAAATACCCGTTTGGGTATTTAATTTATGAAGAACCGCTCGGTTCGGTTCGATTCATGAACTTTTGTCCAGCCCTACTTTTGATTAGGAGTATATCTGCTCCCTACAAGTCTTCATCATTGGCGAGCTGATTTTGGGGTTCTCCACCATTAGCTACAGTAGAACAGAGAATGAAGCAAAACTAAAGAATGAATTTCAAGAATTAAAAAGCCTATGTTGCGAAAAGGTGGCTCTTGAGTCGAGAAATAGCCATGAAGGTTGTTGACGTTCAAAATTGCATGAACAAGATTAAGGCCAACTAAGAGTGCAGAAAGTAGTCTAAAAGATACAATGAAGAAGAATGTTAGATTGTCTCTGAAACAATTGCTTCTCTTTTGTAGATAGTTTTGAATATTCAAAGGGTTTGCTGGGGTTTTTCTCCTTAATGTATTCCTTTAGATTTTCTGTCTGCCTCCCGCCATCTTTGTTTTCTGAGCCTTTTATAGTAGAAACATAACAACGTCTAATCCTTATGTCTTATCAACCCAGAGGCTGAATCGAGCTGATTGGGGTGGTGTCCTAACGGGATTGGTGCCCGACCTTAACGTTGTACTGTTGACTGAGGACGATGGGACTTGTTGATCCAGGTAGTAAATGCATTGTCTACTAAAGCAGACTAAGGTTTCTGATTGGAGGAATAGGTGGGCGCTGACACAGGACCTTTCCACGTGTATCTCTTTGGTTTGATGCCCAAAGATCTTGTCAGTGATCCGTAATCATTAGCCACTGTAGCGTCTTGGAAGACTACAATGGCTTGTTGGGGAAGCTATGCTCCTGCCGACCTGATCTCGCATAACCGAACTCCCTTTTCCTCGTCCTCATTGGGACATGACAGTCCGAGCTCAACGACCTCGGAGGTCGGTGTCAACAGTTACCCCCCAGGTCAGGTCTAATTTTAAATGAGAGTCTGACCTTATTTAACTGTCATGGCACAAGTACCAACCCGCGTAATAATTGCTTCTGCCGCCGCCAGGTACACCTGTCGCCAAGGGGGTGGCTAGACGTCTTCACTTCTTTTCAGGCATTGATTGACAGCCGCGTGCATTTATTGCCATTTTCTGCCGGTTTACATCCCGCCTTTTGCCATTCTTGAACGCTTCCTTCCGCCTTTCTTTAGTATTTTCGAATTCCATTCTTCCTTATTCCTAAATTCGCAAACTCTTCGGTCCCTTCCTCTTTCCCAAGTCTCCGAACGGGATAACTGCCCAGGTATTCTTCTGCCATTTTTAGAATACCCTTTTCCTTTTGCACATTATTTTCTTTTCAACTTGCTTTTATGAGCTCGGACGAATCTCGTGTACACTCCTGGGGGAATCAACAGGAAAACCCTGCGCCTTCTTCATCTACTCAGTCATACAACCCTTCAAGTGCTAGTTCTGACTGTCAGGAAGTCTTTACTCCTGTTCCTTTAGCTTCGTTTTACCCCCAACCGCCCTCTCCGAACCCATTGTCGAATTCACCTCGAAGCATGGAACAAAGGCGTAAACTGAGGGAGGAGAGGACTCGTGAGGAGAGTAGCAGTAGGGGCGGACCTTGGGGGGCCAGTTCTCTTAGGTCAGTTATACATGAGGGATCCTTAGCTACAATTATGGCCAAGTATGGTATTCCCTCAACTGTAGAGTTGGTGATGCCTTCCTCCACTGACCGAGCTGACAATCCTCCCGTGGGGTGCGTGGCTTTAAACGGTGCCATACTTAGTGCCGGTCTGCGTCTCCCTTTCCCAAAGATCATTAGATCGTTCCTTTCCTCTTGGGGAATAGCCCCTACTCAACTATGCCCTAATGGGTGGAGGACCCTAGTTGCGACCTTGATCCTGTGGAAACAACTAGGTTATCCTGAGATTGATGCTTCCACATTTAACTCCCTGTTTACCTTTAAAGAGGACGGGAAGAGCACGGGCTGGTGGTATACTAGTGCCAAGCCCAGGACTGAGGGTTCGTTAGTGTTGGATACCCCATCTTCGGTTAAAGGGTGTAAAGAGGAGTTCTTCTATGTCCTGGGGGAGTGGCAGTTCCACCCTGACGAGGTGGATAGGGGGGATGTAGTCCCTACCCTTTACCATCCCCTCTGTAAGTGAGAGCATTTACGGCTGTTTTCTGATTTCAATCGTTGGATGAAACGACTAATTTCTTATCTTTTCTGTGTTTTACAGTTTATCGCCCTTGCCACCTGAGTTCGGTGACCAAAAAGCGAGCTGACGCCATCCGGGCTCTATCGCACAGGGATAGATCCTGCAAGTTCGTAATCACAAACGACAACCTTTTTGTGGCGGGATTACTCCGAGCTGTGCCTCCGAGTTCAGACGCCAGCAGACCCGGAGCTCCAGCGACTGCTCCTTCCCGTAAGGGTTTGTTTTCTCTGGTTATTCCTTCCCGTTTTTAATTTGTCTCTCACTTCTTATCTTTCGCATCCCAGGTCAAGAACCAGAAATGCTGAACTTCCGTGCTGCTAAAGCGGCTAAGGCGGCTGAGGCTGCGAAAAGAAAGAGGGGGGAAGCTGCTGTTACCGAGGCAGTTCGGCCTGGGAGTTCAGAGGCAGATCCTGAAGATGAATTGTCTCTTCAAAGGCGCCGTTCTGCCGACCTTCCTGTTGCCTCCACCCCGCCGGGCTCTCCAGTCCCTGCGACGGCCCCAGCGGCTGCCCGTGCTTCTTCCTCCAAGTCTCAGGAGAACTGTCCGGACCTCCAGAGGTCGGGCGTTGAAGATCTGCTTGGACGCCGACCTGAAATTCTTTTGGACTTCCTCAGGGCTCCTTCCCCAGCTAGGGAGTCAGTTGTCGCCTTCCCTTCGCCCCTCAGAGAATCTGCCGTCCTGATGACGCGGAGCTGGAATGACAAGGAGCAGCAATTTCTGGCTGAGATGCCCATTGGGGAGAATGTCCTCACTGCTCAGCTTTATTGTCACCGGGCCGTTCTTCACATGTCTTCCGTGGTGGAAAAGGTAAAAGAGCTTGTCTTTGGGGTCTTGGGTCGGTAACCTTTTTATGTATTTTAATTTTTATCTTTGCGCCCTTCAGGTTAAGGCAGAACTTGATTCCGTGCTGGAATTCAAAGCCAAAGCTGACAAGCTCTTTTCTGAGGTCGAAGCGGAGAGGTCAGTTTTTGTGGAGGAAAAGAAAAGTTACGAGAGTCGGTTGAATAAGATGGGGAAAGAGCTCGACGCCTGCCTTACTAAGGAGCATAGGCTGCTTGATGAGAACAAGGCGCTGCACTTGTGGGGGGAGAAGGCGAACTACCGAGCTGAGCTTGAGAAGAAACGAGCTGACGAAGCTGTAGCTCAGGCCATGGCTTTAAAGGCAGAGACCGATCTGAAGGTTTCTAAGGCTGTGGAGGAGTGGAGAGCTTCTCCAGCTTTTGACGCCATTGCCCAGGAAGCGTACGTTCTGGCTATGGGTGAGATCGTCAAATTTATCAATCAAAAAAGGCCGGACTGGGATACTGCCTTTTTGGTGGAGGCTCAGGGGGAGCAAGAGAAGGAGATGGATCAGATGCTGAAAGCAGTTGAGGCCCAACAAGCCGAAGTTCCTTCGACTGTACTTGATGAGCCCGCTCCCAATCTCCCTAATCCTTAGTTTTGTGTATTTTTTCAATTTCTTCAGACCCTGTGCCCCTTTATTTTATGAATGGAAATATTCTGTTTGATGTTTTACTTTTGGTTTTTCATAAGTTGAATTCGCAACTCTCAAATGAACTAGTTAATAGAACTTTTCGCTTTTCGCATGTTTGTGGTATAAGTCGTTTTAAGTTTTTATAGAAATCTTTTATGAGAATTTCTCGTATATCTTAAGCTAAGTGTTGCAGTACTTACAACATTAGCTCGGCCTACGGCATGGGTAGGGCTTTATAAGAGATTCTGCCTACTCCATGAGTAGGGCTTAGGAATCATGCTAAGTGTTGCAGCACTTACAACATTAGCTCGGCCTACGGCATGGGTAGGGCTTTATAAGAGATTCTGCCTACTCCATGAGTAGGGCTTAGGAATCATGCTAAGTGTTGCAGCACTTACAACATTAGCTCGGCCTACGGCATGGGTAGGGCTTTATAAGAGATTCTGCCTACTTCATGAGTAGGGCTTAGGAATCATGCTAAGTGTTGCAGCACTTACAACATTAGCTCGGCCTACGGCATGGGTAGGGCTTTATAAGAGATTCTGCCTACTTCATGAGTAGGGCTTACTGGAGATTCTGCCTACTTCGTGAGTAGGGCTTAGGAATCACCCGGCGTGGACGCCGTACTTCTTGGAGAGTCATTCTGATAACCATGCTTTTATTCATAGAGGCAGCATATTACGACGATCTATTGGTAATACTTTTTGAGGTGCTCTGCGTTCCAGGGGTGCGGTAAAATCCTGCCTTCCGTATCTTCCAGTTCGTAAGCCCCTTTGAGCAGTACCTTGCTTACCCTGTAAGGACCCTCCCAGTTAGGTCCTAAAGATCCAGCATTTAGTTCTCTTGTCGCCAGGAAGACCTTCCTTAGGACAAGGTTGCCAACCTCGAACTCTCGCTTCTTTACCTTCTGGTTGTAGTATCTCGCATTGCGTTGTTTGTATACCGCATTTCTGACTTCAGCAACATCCCTTCTTTCTTCTATCAAATCCAATTCTTCTCGTAATGTTTGCTCGTTCCTGTCTTCTTGATACATCAGAGTTCTGATAGATGGAATTTCAACCTCAAGAGGGATCACGGCCTCTACCCCGAAGGCTAGGGAAAAAGGGGTTTCTCCAGTGCTACTTCTAGCAGTAGTGCGATAAGACCATAATACGCTGGGGAGTTCTTCTGCCCATCCTCCCTTAAGGGTGTCGAGCTTTGTTTTCAACGTATGCTTGATAATCTTATTGATGGCCTCAACTTGTCCGTTAGCCTGGGGGTGATTCGGCGTGGAGAAATGTTTCTGTATTCCCAATTCCTCGCAGAAACTTGCAAAGCGAGTGTTGTCGAACTGTTTTCCGTTATCCGTCACTATGGAGTGAGGTATTCCAAACCTGCATATGATTGACTTCCATATGAACTCAGTGGTTTTGCGCTCGGTGATTTTCGTCATAGGTTCAGCCTCAGCCCACTTGGTGAAATAGTCAACAGCCACAATTGCAAACTTCGTCCCCCCTTTTCCCGTAGGCATGGGACCGATAAGATCGACCCCCCATTTTGCGAAAGGCCACGGTGCCATTACATAGTTCAGTTCTCCAGGGGGGAGTTTGATGTTAGGTGCGAACCGTTGGCATTTGTCGCACTTCATGGTGAACTCCAGCGTATCCTTTTTCATGGTCGGCCAGAAGTACCCTTGGCGCATGATTTTGTGTGACAATGACCGTCCTCCCGCGTGATTTCCGCATATCCCCTCGTGTATTTCTTTCATAGCGCGAAGGGCTTCTTCCTCATCCAGGCACCTTAACAGTGGCGCAGCATATCCTCGCTTATATAAGATGCCGTCGATCAACGTGTACCTTGCTGACCTTACCCTCAGCTTCCTAGCCAAGGTGGGATCCTCTGGGCATATACCCGTTTGGAGGTACGTAACGAGTTCTTCCATCCACGAGTGTCTGGGCTCCGTCGCCATGTGGATTTTCTCAGCTTCTTCAATTGCAGGGCGGTGGATTCTCCCAACAGGTATGCTATCAAACCTCTCAATTCCTTCACTGGTTGCCAACCGAGCTAGTGCATCAGCGTGCCCGTTTTGAGTTCGTGGGACCTGTCTGATACGGACATCTTTAAACTTCTGGAGTTCGCTTCTGACGATCTGGAGATATTTGCCCATTCTTTCCTCTTTGGCTTGATAGGTTTCGTTGACTTGGTTTACTATCAGTTGGGAGTCACTGTACGCCATCAGCCAATCAATTTTCATTTCGCTTGCCATCCGGAGGCCGGCTATCAGGGCCTCGTACTCAGCTTCGTTGTTAGAAGCGCTGAAGTCGAAAGGTAACGCTTCGCAGAACAGTTGTTGGTTTGGGCTTATTAGAACTATCCCAGCTCCTGCTCTTTCATCCGTGGAGGATCCGTCAACGAACAGTTTCCAAGGGGCATGGGGAGGTGATTGTCCCACAGGGTCTGAGCTGAACTCAAGAATGAAATCGGCTAGCGCTTGAGATTTTATTGAGGTGCGTGGTTTGTACCTTACATCGAATTGGCCGAGCTCAATTGACCATTTTACCAATCTCCCTGAAGTATCCGGTTTTTGCAGTACCTGCCTCAAAGGTTGACTCGTCAGGATTTCAATGGAATGTTCCAAGAAGTATGGCCTTAGTTTCCGAGCAGCGATTATTACAGCATAGGCCAACTTCTCCAGTGGGGAGTAGCGAACTTCGGCGTCGTGCAGGGCCTTAGAAACATAGTAAACTGGGTGCTGTATTCCGTTCTCCTCCCTGGCCAACACCGCGCTGACGGCATGCTCCGAGACTGCCAAGTATAGCATGAGCGTTTCCCCTTCTCTAGGTTTGGACAGCATCGGTGGTTGTGATAGGTGTGATTTTAGTTGGTCGAAAGCGACCTGACATTCCGGCGTCCATTCAAACTTCTTTCCTCCTCTCAGCACGTCAAAGAAGGGCTTACACTTGTCTGTTGATTTCGACATGAATCTGCTGAGGGCGGCTATCCGTCCTGTTAAGCTTTGAACTTCCTTTGGTCTGGATGGAGGACGCATCTCAATGATGGCCCTTATCTTATCTGGGTTAGCTTCAATTCCTCTGCGGTTTACTAAATATCCCAGAAATTTCCCTGAGCTTACTCCAAATGCGCATTTACGGGGGTTTAGCTTCATCCCGTATGTTCTTAGGATCTCGAACATTTCGGCGAGATGTTGCCGATGTTCCCAAGCCTCTGCACTCTTAACCAACATGTCATCCACGTAGACCTCCATGGTTTTCCCAATTTGTTTGGCAAACATGGAGTTGACCAGACGTTGGTAGGTCGCTCCTGCATTCTTGAGACCAAACGGCATAACTTTATAGCAGTACAGACCTCTGTCGGTGACGAATGCCGTGTGTTCTTGGTCCGGTTCATGCATGGGAATTTGATTGTAGCCTGAATATGCGTCCATGAAGCTGAGCAAATCGTGCCCAGCAGTGGCGTCCACCATTTGGTCAATCCTTGGTAGAGGGAATCCGTCTTTAGGGCATGCTTTATTCAGGTCGGTGAAATCTATGCATACCCTCCAATCTCCATTGCTCTTTTTCACTAGTACAGGGTTAGCGATCCATTTTGGATATTTCGCTTCGCGAATGAATCCGTTCTCGAGCAGCTTTTGCACTTCCTTATTGAGGGCCTCATATCGTTCTGGGTTAAGAGGCCTCCTTCGTTGCTGTTTTGGCCGTGCGGAGGGATCAACTCCTAACTTGTGGCACATGACTTTTGGATTGATTCCCTTCATGTCCGCGTGTTCCCAGGCAAATACATCGAGGTTTTCCTGGAGGAA